>JANAVB010011800.1:5805243-6010243 GCA_029216955.1 Iris pallida
TTGTCTTGCTCGACTTGGTTGCGAACGCAACAGATGCGCCCAAGTGAGACAAGGACTTTGAAGGTCGCTCTTTTCCGGCACAGAAGCACCCGAGTCGACCTTGTGTAGCTTACCATCAGCAGCGCGCATGATTGTGAGCGCATGCTTCTGGTTTGCTGTCGGCATAGCACGTTTGAAGCGCATGGCCCGTGCTGCCTTGGACTTCTTCGTACTAGCCCGCTGGGACGCATAGTACTCAGAGTCCAAATTATCTTCGCCACTACAGCGAGTGAGTCTGTCAAAGACAGAGACCTTCTGCGGCGCATCAGAGGTGATGCGCAGGGCATTAGCTGCGCCCCTGCTCCGTCGACGCATCTTCCTCGCCTGAGAGAGAGATGGTTGGGAAATGTGGTCAGCCGCACGTTTCTCCGAGAGATGCGATGTACCGGTGGGCGCATCTTGGTTGCTGAGGACGTCAGCAGGAAGGGAAGGCTGTATTGGTGCATCCCCTTCGGTGGTGGTGCCAGAGGCGTCGACCTTGCACACCCAGACTTGCGAGTCTTCTTCGGCTTCGGCAGCCGCTTCGAAGGACTCGTACTGCCTTCAGAGATGAACTCCTCATACGCCTGTTGATTGAGGCGTACGACCAGCATCTTGGGGAGGAGCCCACCTTCACGTCGTCGGATTGCGACACAGCCTTCTCAGTAGAGGAGAAAGAGGTCCCCAGCAGAGTCGCCAGCTTGTTTGCCATTAAAATCTTTTGATGTAATTTCAATACAAACAGAACAGTGTTACAATATAGGACTTGATGTAGTCCTAAGTACACTTTTGTTTATCTGGGTCCTTTGTGCCGATGGAGCGAGTGGTAATGCGTTGACTCCGTTGACGATCTGACGACGGTTCTCGGTTCTCTGAAGATCTGGGTTGCTCTAGGTGCAGGAGCTTACGGAGAGGAAGAAGATGTTGAGTGTTTGTATCTGCCTCTCTCTATATGTTGCTGATGGTTGTACGATGTGTCTCTGTCTGTGGTGTATCTGTTAGAAGGAGATGATCCCTCTATTTATAGCTTTGCAGGCTGGCTGCTCATGCGTGCATGTAGGATGCGCCTGTACGTGGGGACGCCACGTGGTGGTTGCTGATGGAGGCGCATAGGCGATGCGCCCTGATTGAGGAGTTGAACTTTTCTTGTTGCTGTCATGGGCTGCGACAGAGCTGACACGTAGCAAGGGAGAAGATCTTCAGTTGCTGAGATCTTGGTTGATTAGCACCCCTTCATAGGCTGAATCAAGTCAAAGGATGCGTGTCGTAGGTCCATGGCTCGAAGATCTTGGATTTGGTGGGAGTGATCTGATAGGATGTGCCTGAGATTGGGCGCATGAGGAGGCCTTGGCTCGTAACCTTTAGGAGTCACAAACCAGTCGGGGCGCATGGCCTTTGAGTCGCATACGGGGCTTCAGTAGTGACTTTACTTCTGTCTTCAGGGATCAGAGAAAAAGTCTGAGGCGCACGACTTTTGAGGCGCATGCAGAGATTTAGGCGCATGGCTGCGGAGGCGCTGTGAGATGGTTGGGCGGCCACGTGGTTTGTAACCGCCGAAGGGGAGTAATGATGATGCTGACATCAACGATGCTTCGTTTTCTGAAAAAGCTGTCAACTGTTCGGTCCTCGGGGGACGTGCTGCCAACTCTGTCAGACTTCAATATTAATGTTCTTTTGACAGGTGATAGGTTTGTTGAGTGGGCGCATCGATCAGCGTTCCACTAGGCGCATGGGGACGCATGGGGGCACATCCTTATGAGGTTGATGGGAGCTGGCGCGTCAGTACGATGCACGGTTTGGCCGGCGCATCCACTTTGCATGACACGTCTTTATGGGCTCGACTGTTACGTTCTTCGAGTGCTTTAAATAGCCGTTTTTGACTTGGCTGAATTCGAAGCGTCAGGTTCATCACCATTAATGCAAATTTATTGCACGGGATTCGGAGAGCCAGCCACTTGGCGCATGGGTTTGATTTGTCCGACCTATAAATAGTGGCATGGAGAGGGTTTGCTTCTCGTTATCTCACGTCCTCCCGAAATGAACTTGTTTACTCGAGCACATTCTGTTGATTAGATGCTCCCGAGGTGAAGATGCGACGCATGGTCTTCATTGATGCACTTGAAGGTGACTTTTACATCCAAAAGTCGGAGTCGAGGGCTTCTGAGGCAGGCGGAAGGTGCTTGTTGCATCCAAAGATCGGGATGCTCGAGCCTCGTCTCCGTTATGCTGGAAGGGCTGCAGATCGGAATTGCGGTGCCCCCGATCATCTTCCTTGGGCTTTGGGAGAGCTCCTCCTTCAGCTAGAGTGGGTGTTGCCAATTCTGGTTGGGTTGAACGCTGCTCCTTTAGCCGCAAGTTGGTTGCGGTGCTCTCCTCTTCCTTGGTTTGGGGAGCTCTTCCTCCAGCTAGAGGGTTGATTGCCACCTCGTGCTGCTCAATAAATGCTTCATTGGTCGAAGCATTTGATGGCGCATATGCTGACACTTCATGATGCGCTTGACTGGGACGCTGAAGGGTGGCACATAACTGAGCTGCTGAAGGGATGCACATAACTGAGGATGCACATAACTGAGCTGCTGAAGGGATGCGCCTGGCTGGGGAGCGCAGGGCGAGATGCGTCTGTTTGAGAGCGCATGGTGGTCTGCGCCTAGCTGTAGACTTAGGGTCTTTTTTTTGTAGAAATTTTTCTTTGTACAGCTCTTTTTAAGACATGTAACAAACTTTGTATGAAATAAAAGTCTTCTTTTAATGTCTATGCTTTGCTGTGCCAAGTACTTTATCTGCGCTCCCTGGCGCATGTGATGTTAGGCGCATAGGATTTCTGGTCCTGAAATTCCATGCTTCTACACACACACACACACATATATATATATTTATATATATATATATATAATATATATATATATATCTATATATATATATATAAGAGTATCTATGTGTGTGAGGACAGTAAGGGAGAAGGGTTAGGGTGTAGCAGTCCAATGGATAGAATGTGTAATAGTTTGGGCTTGTGGGCAACCAATGAGAGGAAGAGTTAGGATGAGAATGAAGAAGGGAATGGCAGTTACAAACAAACACCAAGGTCAGTAGCATTAGCAGACAGTGAGGGGAGATGCAAGGCAATGTAGGGTGGCAGATAAGGGGCAGTTTTGGGGGCATTTGGCCTTAGGCCAAGTTGCCCAGGTATTGGGGTTAGCAAGTGGATTAATGTATAGGTATATGATGTAATCATGTGAGGAGGGAATTAGCAAAGGAGTACAGTGCTCTGTTCTAAAAACTAACACATATATAGATAGGTAGGATGGTAAATAGATAGGAATAGGAAAAGGTATAACAGGAAATCGAGTGGGATAGTTGGATAGGGTGGCAGCACCTGTGAGGGTGTGTGTATCTAATATATGCCTAGTGTATCCTAACCAAATGTGAGTGTGTGTGCAATCAAGATTAGGAGGGGGAAATTAAACAGGAACCTTGACAGTAGAAATAGGGAGAGGAAGAGCAGGGAAAGAAAACCCATTTACATAAAATCGAGTGAAGACCAGTGAAGAGGAGGGGTGTTAGTTACAGGTCCTTGCTATTGGATACCAGAATTTAGATAAGAAGCAGCAGCAACAGGAACAATCGGAGAGGGACTACGTGCTGCTCTGTAGGTAGCATGTTAGAATCAAGAACAACAGAAGTAGCAGTAACATTAGCTACCATAGTAGCTGATATATTATTGTGAACAGCAGTAATCACATTCAGAGTAGGAAAGAGAATAGGGACGGTAATAACCACGGTATACCACATCAGTGAGAGCAATAGATGGGTGTCTCCTTGGCTGGACCGACCTGGGGCAGGTCATGGTTTGGTTAGATAGGTAATTGTTAGGTTAACTCATAGGTAACGTTAGGAATTTGTGAGAGAGGTATTTGAAATTGCCTATAGAAAATAATGTAAAGGTTGGCATTTGAGGGCAAGGGCTTAGCAATTGAATGGAGGAATGCCATGGGAGTATCAGTTGTAACTGATATGAAGGGGGAGTGCAGGAAATGAGGTTGGGGCTCGGTATTGGAGGTGTAGCAGCAGCAGTTGCTGCTGTAGGGCTCGAGCCTTGTGCAGTTGGTGCCAATCGAATTGGGGGCTCAGGTTACAAGAAGTTGGGGAGATGTATCAGTAGGAAGAATTTTAAGGATTTCATTCATTGATAATTCCTGGGGTTTGCAGATCTTCGAATTGTTTGTTTGTAACCTTGTGTTTATTTTTTCTTCTGTTCAGTTCATGAGTCTTGATTCTTTTCTCTTTCAGTCTGGTTTCCTTAAGCATGACATGGTTGTTTCTCATTGCTCTTCTTACACTTGAATAACTGGTGGTTTCCGATGCTTGACTCATTACAGTTTGTTTACCTCTGCTTCTAAAGTCATGGCTCGGGTGTATCAGGAAATTAGGAAAGAACAACGCAATATGGAGAATAAGGACTATATGTAGAGTTTGGGATGAGAATTCAAAGGTAAGGGAAGGTATCAGTCTCTTGACTGAGACATGATATGAGGGTCTGTCAGATATAGAAGGGGGTATCAGTTCAATATAGAAGGGGATGTTGGAAGAATTCTTCCCAGAAATTAGGAGCTGTGGATGTCAGGTAGGCAGCCATATGAGAGTGTGGTTAGTGTCTATAACTTACATGGAGTAGGAGAAGGAAGCACATGAAGTGTGTTCTGTAGCCCCACACTAGTTCATGGTCTGTGGTATCGCTAATAAGTGTCTAAGTGCTGTCTAAGGTGTGCTTCATTGGTGTTAGTGTCGAGCTAGATATGGGGAGCCATGTGAGAATGGATATAGGAATAGGTGTGGGCACCTATGCATACTTGGTATCTAACAAGTTGATATCTATGTGGATGGTAGGAAGGGTAAGATAATGATAGGAGTAGGTATACATGTAGCATAGCATGGTACATTGGGGTATTGGCATGAGGATATGGTATCTTGATACTATGAATATTGGTATGTATATATTAGTAAGAGTATAGGCAATGAACATTAGAATTGGGCATGATAATTTGGGGAAATTTCTAGGGATGTATAGGGAACCCATAGGTAATTGGTTTGCCTAATAAATGGTTACCTAGAGGTGACTAGGTAATGATTAGGACATTGTATTAACTATATATAGATACCTTGGTATTATAAATTAATAACTAATTGGTAATATATATATATATATATATATATATCTAATATATATCTACCTTGGTATTATAAACTATATACTAATTGGTAATATATATATATATACTAGCCTTGGTATTAAAACTAGTAATAACTAATTGACTAGCCTCAACTAGATATTGACTAATAGAGACTAGTATACCTTGGTATCGACCTAGAAACCTAGGTATAGACTAGTTCTACCTAAAATTGATTAGATTGACCAAGTTTGATATAGAGTTGACCGGTTGACCTAGTGAAACAATTTGACCTAGAAATGGCTCTATGACCTAGGTTTGGACTAGTTGACTTGTTTTCATTCCAAAACTTGGTATTCATATAATATTGCATATTTAGGTTTTCGAGGCACCGTATCGGACGTCGTTGATACTTCACACCAGTTTGCAGGCGAGTACATTCTCTTATAATTTTCTGCTTTATGATATTCTATGTTTCTTGTATTTAGTGTAGATATCCATAATTTCTTGACATTTTGGTCACACGGATTGGTATTGTCTGGATCCCGTCATGAGATGTTATTTCTTATTTACCTTGGAATATCTTGTGCAAACCTCCTTGTTCTTGTACATTGTATGGACACCAATTCCTGCGAAGGCTACCTACCTTCTCAGAGATCCCGTGTCTTAATGTGTCATGGTTGGATCCACTATACTAGTCAGGGCGGAAAATATTAGTGTAGATATCTTGAACCTTGAATAGTGTTAATCACACACCGCATGTGTGATTAACCAGGCCATAACTCTTGTATCAAGTTCCTAAGCCGATCACATATTGAAACTAGTGTTAACTCACATAGACAGTATTTCTTGATTCTCGTACATGATATACTCTGTTCTCTTGCTCTTACACTCATTTACAGTCTTATGCCTTGCCATGCTCATGTACTTATCACTTTACCTTGTATATTCTCTCTATTTACTGCTACATAGTCTTTATCATTTAACTAGAACTGTTATTGGAAATGTATCTCGTTCCAATCCTGACTGGATATATTTCTCAGACGACGAGGACGAGTGTACCACCTACTATGGTCCATGACGTAGAGGGCATAAACCAGGAGACCCTAGTCCAGCTGGGGTTAGTTCTAGCTGAGGAGGCTATAGTGATGACTCAGTTAGATTAGATTTGTACTGGACTTTGTCTCCAGATGACAACTCTTGCATGTTATTATTTTAGAGATTGTATTTGAGATTGTTGACTCTGAGACTCTGGACTTGTATTATTTCTGTGTTAGACTTTTCTGGATATTTTTATATCTTGTTGTCTTTATCTTTTCGTATCATTTATCTATCTTAGAATATTGTCATTGAGTATGTTATTTGTCATTACTTGTCCTCCGTTTGGAGTTGACTATCTCGATAGGTTTTGATATTATAATTGTTGGTTAGATAGTTAGACCTGGAAAGCGTTCTATCATCGATGCTGCGGGTAGGCTGGATGCTGTCGCGTACTCGTGCCCCTACTCAGTTGCGGGTCGTGACACATTTTAAGTGATGGCCCATGCAGGTCAGAAGTCGCAATTAGTACGATGTCGTAGTGGTGCTCGACTTAGAGAGCTGCTACGAGCCTGATATAGGTATAGAGGATATAGGCTATAGGCTAAGGATACTCAATCACAATTAGGAAAAACTTCCAATTTGCTTCTATACAACTATCCTTTCTTGATGCTGATTATTGTACTCTAATTGTCCTCCTTTGATACAATCTATCTTGTGCCAATTGACTTCTTTCTTTCGATATGTCTTCAGGATGACGAAGACTCGATCCCAGCGTTCAGGGCCTGCAGATACCGAGAGGTCTGCTACGTCCCATGGGCCTGATTCCGTTGCATCTTGTCACGTCCCAGAACCAGAATACTGGCAAGTGGGGACAGAAAGGGCCAGCTACATAATGCCAAAGTACACCAATACTCTGAAATCATGTATAAGCTGTCAAGACATGGGAGTTACTTCTACAAGCTAACATTGATCCTAGGTCAGCAATCCTAGGTATCTCAATCACAGGCAATTATACAAAGAACAAGAAGTATGATCATCAAACATACAATAAAGCATCCCAAACCATATATACATGGATGATCATGAAGCTAGTAATACAAAATAGAGAACTAGCAAGAGCAATAGTCATACATGATAAGCTCTAGCTATAGTCTAGAATATGCACATCATGTTTAGGCCCGTAGACTAAATATCAAGAACCAAAACACGAGCTAAACACGTGCTCGGAGGCTAAATGCCATAAAAGAATAATATGTACATATCAAGTGGGAGAATAAAACAAAAACCCACTCAGGTACTCTGGTACTCCATGGTCACTGTCGAGTAGATGGTACGAAAGATCCTTCAGGCTTATCTATCAGATCTGACCAAACAAAACCAGTGGGTCAGACCCCAATAGTAAGTACCACAAAGGAAGCCAAACTTATGAACTGAAACCAGTATAACTAACATATCAACGGTTAAGATACAAATCAGTAGATGTTGATCGAGACTCGTACACTACCAATGCACTTATCCCGAGAATAGAAAAGACAATAAGTAAAGCATCATGAGACGTAAAGTAATTAACATGTGACATAATGTACAGTGTAGTCATGTTAAGTAAACATAAGTTTGAGAATATGTAAAATCAATTGATCATGTAAGCATGTGAGCCAGCTGGGTCATGAGAGCATGTTGACTTAGCATAGGGATCATGTAAACTTGTGAGATAACTGAACATGTGAGCATGTGAGAACTATAGAACGACAATGATAGGATGACTTAGAAACTATTCCAGAAGTCAAGTTACAACCCGTAAACCAAACAAGGACCGGAGTTGTAATCCTTCTCCTAAACAGAACTTAGTTCTCTAATCATTGTATAAAATAAGGATCCTGTATGGCGTGTGAGTACTAAATAGGACGACAAATGACCAGATGATTAAGAACTATTTCGGAAGCGAAATTACAACCCGTAAACCAAACAAGGACTGGGGTTATAACCCTCCTCTTGAACAGAACATAGTCTTCTAATCAGTTATCGACAAAAGTAAAGTATAAACAATAATGTACAGAAATAATATATGGAAACTGCCTAGACAAATCTAGACTGGACTGGACTGACTCCATCCATCGATCACGGCTAAACAATGAGTACGGCTTGATACATTAACTAACTAGGGTTATCACAAGCCTAGTTACTAAAAAGATGCAATGAGATATTCCCACAGTCACAAACCCTGCAGACTATCCAGGTTATCCAGATGCACGTCACATGAATTTAGTGGATACTTCGTCCAGGAGACAAATGTATCCTATGTACATATAATAGTACATATAACAGTGGGTACATCGCCCAGGAGACAAATGTACCCTAAGAGAGTTATTAGGTCTTGATTGGTGTAACACATGACAGTGTACTGGAAATGTGCCCTACTCGTCGGCAGGCTACAAGTCTACTTGAGGCGCCCAGATAACGGGATCGCCTGTAACTGGAAAATCTCTCTGTATGAACTACTTGATCAATCTAGTTATTAACCTATTCAGATTCAGTATGAATCCCTGATCGTGGTAACCAGGAATTCATGTCTTAGACATTATGCAGACGAGACATGTAGCTTGATTAAGCATGTCATGTAAGATTTACTTGTCATGTAATAGTACTTGTCAGGAGTGTGCCTCGATGGGCCACTATCATGTAAAGCAAAGAAGTGACATGTAACACGAGTGTACCACAACGGGTCACTATCTAGAATAAGCAAAGAAGAGACGTGTAGCATGAGTGCACCACGACGAGCCACTATCACGTAAAGCAAAGAAGTGACATGTAACATGAGTGCACCACAACAGGTCACTATCTAGAATAAGCGGAGAAGAGACGTGTAGCATGAGTGCACCACGACGGACCACTATCATGTGAAGCAAAGAAGTGACATGTAACATGAGTGTACCACAACGGGTCACTATCTAGAATAAGCAGAGAAACGTGTAACATGAGTGCACCACGACGGGCCACTATCTAAGAAAAGAAGACATGTCAATAAGGATCGCATGTAAGAAAATTTGAAAAAAGACATATCATGACATATGAGAAGGATAAAATAAAAGTAACTACTTGGCATAAAAATAATTGAGTCTGTGCTAGTATTAAAAGTATAAAGGGTACAATTATTCGCTAACTGTACAAGATCATCTAATCATGTTACGAAATTCATTTTTTGCTAACGAAATATCAAATACTACCAAGTAAAGAAAACATGCCAAAAGAACAACTATGATTGAAATCATCAGTTACATATGAACTTTGATTAAATTGAAACAAGAATATTCTGAAAGGCAAGACAAAGATCTACAACTTTCATGTTTTGAGTTTTTCAAGATTCTAGCTACAAAACAGCTTAAACAAGCAAAAACAGCCATTCAAGGCAATCTGCGCACGGGCGCACTGCGTGCGCGGGCAAAAATGCCCATGGCACAAGGTGCGTGCATGCACGACGTGCGGATTGCGTATTGCGTGCAAAACGTACTGCGCCCGCGGATAAAACAGCCCACGGCGCAAGGTACACGCAAGCACGGTGTGCGGGTGCGCAGGCACGTGGCACACAAGTTGTGCAGCACGCGCAGGCAAAAATGCCTAAGGTGCAAGGTGCGTGCAAGTACGGTACGCGGGCGCGCGACAATAAATCGCACGAGCGTGCGGCGCACAAGTTGCACGACACGGGCAAAAATGTCCATGGTGCAAGGTGTGCGCAAGCACGGCTTGCAAATCGTGCACGAGAAAAAATGCCCACGGCGTAAGGTGTCGCACAACCGCGGCAGTAAATCGCACGGCGCGCAGCGCGCACGGGCAAAAGTACCCACAGTGCAAGTACGACGCATGACAAAAATGCTGCGTGCGGCACTGTTCATCGTCCCGACAGCACCAAAAGGTGTGGGAAATCGAAATAAGAAAATGGAATAACTAACTCAAAATAAATCAAAATTAAGTAGTTCAAAAGCCAAATTTGGGTAGAATGAAATTTCCTACTACATGAAACCATTAGTTTTCGAAAAAAACAAAGTTTAAGAGATCAAAACCAAGAAAAAGAAAAGTTATAAACTTAGATCTACAAAAATGTAAGCTTTAAAACCAAAAACTTCAAGTTCTAAAGAGGCTTAGAATCATGCAAGGAAGAGAATAGAACCAACGAAATGGCAAAATAATAATGATCAAGATTTGGCAAGATGTACTTACCTAGGGTTGGGGGAGGAGTAAAGGAAGGGGAAGATGAAGAAATAAATGAAGAATGGAGGAGGGAAAGAAGTTGATTTGTATACAAAACTCTTCTCATCTAAAACCAACCCAAACCAAGCCAAGCAAAGCCAAGCCAAGTTGAACCAAACCTAATTAAACCAAGTCAAGATTAAACCAAGTCAAGGCTAAGAAAGGCAAGTCAAAACATGGGTCACCTGACAAATGTCAGAAATTCGTATACCTATACTGAAAATACGTATAACGAAAAATGGGAGTGACAGACATACCGTCGGTATACACTGGTATACTGGCGGTATGTCGGTCAAGGAGAAATCTATAAGTTGGAAAAATTTTAAAACATTCCAAAACTAAGAAAATATGAAATACAGTACACAAATATGTATCCGTATATAAATACCGATACGGTGAGACGAGTCTCACAACTCTCCCATCCTTAGAAAAATTTCGTCTTCGAAATTTTCTAAAGCTAGTCACAGATAACCAAAACAAAAGCTCAAGATAATACAACTTATCTCGATAAAACAAAGCGTGGCATATAAGTAAATAAAGGCAACAATAATATAAATAGATGCGTAAGCAATAACAAAAGCACAATCAAGAAGGGCTGGAGGCATATGAATAAATATGTCTCCTGAGTCAGTTGGGTAGGGATCCGCCCTCGTTGGCCTACACTGAGTCCTAAAAATAAAGGTCAAGTCTCAAAGTAAGTCGGTATCAATGACTTAGTCTAAGACATGACTCTACCTAGGACGTATCTTCATAGTCAAGACACGTGATAGATATCATGAATCTCAAGATACGAAGACAGAAGAGTGGGACAAGAAACTCTTATTCACTCACCGAATAAGTCAAGCCGACCGTCGTACCCCATATATAGATAGAATACAAGATCACCGACAGGAACCCAAGATATACCGCCACTACCTTGCCTGCTACTAAAAGATAATCCAAAGATCATAACTAAAGGAAGACCATAAAGATGGTACCTAAGACTCCCAAGGTATTATCCTCATACAGACTACAGCTGCTCCTGGGACTGCACATACAACTGTGCTCTGAGCTGCCTGATCCTCTGAGCTCGCAATGGCAGAGGATATTATGCCAATGGTTGAACATCTAGTATTAGTCCTAACTGCTCATCCGCTGCTAGGGGTGATGACTGATGCGTCTGAAAGGACTGAGGTAGTAAATCTAGTGTAGCTGGTCGTCTTCGAGATGTCGGATAAGGGCAAGTGCTAACTGAATGGTCCTCTGAACCCATATTATAAGCTTTAACCTGAAAAAAATCCTTACCCAGGCCAGAAATAGTGGAGCATTATATGTATGGGTGTATATGAAATAAGTGTGGGGGTATTTAACTTCTAGTTGGCTACATATTTTAATTCTTAAATTCTTGTGTCCCATCATGATTGAGAAAAAAGAGAAAGAAAAAGAGAACTGGGAAAAAAATGAAAAAAAACGAAAGAAGAAGAAGTAAAAAAGAAAAGAAGTGATGGAGGAAATAAATTTTGATATCCATCTTCATGATTCCTTCCAAAATTTCAAATAAAGGGATATGTTGAATGCTTTGAATGGAGTGATTGGTTTTACATATTTTATATATTCGAGCTTGAGTTAAATTATTTTTGCTCCACTAGTTTTGATGGCTTTTGAGCTACACTCCCAAAATATCCTACCTTAATCCTAAGCCCCGCTACAACCCATAAAAAGTCCTTATGATTTGGTTATGCATGTGATCCAAGTGGTGGAGAATGAGAAGATATGCAAGCTTATGGTAGATCATTTCTATTGGAATGAATTTGAGAGAAACACTTACCCTTCAAACCATGAGAGCTGAGTGTTTATTCCCGTGAGAGTCTACCAATTTATTTTATTCTATCTTCAAGTGAAAATACTTACTAAGAAATTAGAAGTTGTCTAAGAATATTTTCATGATATGTTATGAGTTTTGAAGAGCATGGTTATTCTTTATTATGACATTACAACCTTGATTTTTGTTTTGAAAATTTTTTTTGAGTTTTGTCCGAGGACGAACAAAAGTTAAGTGTGGGGGTATTTGATGAGAACATAAAATGTTATACCCTTAATGTTCATCATTTTATGCTCATTTTATGACTAAAGGTACTCATTATATTTATATTTTGATGTAGGATGAATTTGGAGACACTATGTGCAAAATGGAGCTAAATTGCAATTCTGGACAGTTTTGATACCTTTTACGAAAATGACCATAACTTTCTCATCTGAAAAGCAATGGAGGTGAATCAAAAGATTTGGAAAGCTAAGACACAGGGCTACAACTTTTATATTTTGTGGTTTTCACAAATCAAGCTGCATCATGGACGAAATCAGACTTGAAGTTAGGTCAAAGATGTTGTGAACAAAAATAGGAACCAAAATAACCATTTTTTTACTTGTTCTATGACTTATTCTATTTGGTTTGAGAAGTTGTAACTTTTAGAGGATATGTGGAGAGATATTTTGGACTTGAAACAACTAATTTATGATGTATAAAAGGGGTAGAAATCATGAGAAGAGAACACACAACACAACTCTTCTCTTCTTCTCCAACTTTTCTTTTGAAGTTTTGATGAACATGTTCGGCTAAAGTCTTGTTGGTCGAATTGTACAGAAGCCTTTGGAATCAATAAAAACTTGTGAGATCTAATTTGTATTTATATGTTTGATTTGTACCTTGAGTATCAAATGTTTTCTATGCACATTTTATGATTATCTTGTTTAGTTACTAGGATGCATACTAATCTATTATTCTTGATAATCTACTGCTAAATTAGATATCGAATCCAGAATTGTTCGATCCCTCTAATTTTTGAAGCAACCAAGATTTAATAAATTACTGCTTTGTATTATTAAATCTTAGGAAGAAACCATTCGACTAAATTAAATGCAACCGCTTGTGCTTGGTTGTTTTGTTTCATCGATCTCATTGAGTTTAATACGCTACTAGATTAAACCTTTAGCGCTTGTCTGGAATTGTTTAGTAGTTAAGGTTAATTAGGTCGCTTGTTTCTAATTAACTGTGGCTAAAGGAGATAGAAAAAGAATTCCAATGATGAATATTCATAATACATATTAATATATGTTTGCATCTATGATCAGTTTCAAGATTCCAATGGTAGACGTAGACTTAGACCAACGTGTGTTATTTTGATTTATTTTCATATTCTACTTGCTCTTTTTTATTGACTTTTATTTTATTCATCCCCTCATCCTTGTTCATATAGCATAAAATTATACTAATTACTCTCTGTGGGATCGATCCTTACTCTCACTTCTATATATAATCTTAAGAGTATAGGTTTAATTTTTGGGTGCCTACGACAGCACACCAATCACACTAGTTTATATGTTACCACACTTGTGTTGGTGCAATTTCTTGGAAGATGACCTTTGAAACTTTGCAATCACCAACATGTTCCATAGTACTACTTGATGTAGGAAGTTTCACCTGTATTAAGAGGCAAAGACTTTGGTATCCAAAACTTGTATCCATATTTGTTAGCTTTTGGAACCCATTTGCCCAAGTTTATATCAACAAGTTTTCTAGTCTGACATTGACTAGAAATGTGTCCTTTCATACCGCCTTAATGACAAAAAGTATTAACACTAGTGCTCTGTGTAGCAGTATGAGACCGTGTATTGGTGTGATATGATGTACGTGATACTTGTAATAGAAAGCGTGATGATGTGTAGCATTTGCTTTGCGTGCTTTCTTTGATCGTGTCCTATCATGTGTGTGATGTGTCATAGGACAGAACTTTGATTGGGTAGGAGGTATTACCTATTTTTCCATTCTAATCTCTAACTTTTTAGAGATCGTGCAAGCCTCATTATACTTAGCAGTTAATGAGTCTATTCTCTATGTAGCAATGCTATACTTCTTCTTCTCTTCTTCATAAGCTTCATTGAGTTTTGCATGCTCTTGTGTCATATTATTAATACATTCTTGAGCATCATGCAGACTCAGCTTAACCGTAGATAACTCATCTGTGTCACTAGCAATGGCAGTGTCTCTAATCTCATTAAACAAAGAGGACAACCTTTTATTTTCAAGCTTATAAGCCTTAACCTCTTTTCGTGACTACTTATTTATGTAATACTTTTTGTGTTCTTCCAATAAACCACTGAAAGCAGCAGATAACTCATCATAAGAAAATTCACTCTTTTCATAAAGAGAATTATTTTGTACCTCATTAGACAATGACATTGTGCATATATTTGCAGCTAGACGAGGTCTCTCTTCTTCTTCGAAATTGTTTGCTTTACTTTCGTACCATACTCGTTGTAGCGTACTTGTGAGATGACGATCTTCCTTTGTTTAATCGTTCGTAACGATTCTCCTTTTTAGTAGTAGTAGGGCAATATTCCATGATGTGGCTTGAACTTCTACAGTTTTAGCATATAATCTATTCTTTATATAAGGATTTGTGTTGTACCTTAAATTCCGATGCCATCATGCATACATTATAAAGACTATTCTCCTCTCTGGAGTTGCTAGCTTTGCTTTATACCTGCACTCATAGGTAGCTTCAGAATTTTCCAAATTTTATGAGATGTTGTGCAAGTAGTAATAAGATTAAATATTTATGTCTACAGCACAATAAAAACCATTGCTTTTACATCAAGGCTAGCTAACTTCTTATCTTCCTCCGTATAACTATAATAAGGCTTGTTAATAATAAAGGAAGTAAGAATAGAGGTAATAGTAGGCTTTTTGTAGCCATTGATAACACTTGACCAGAGATCAAAATATAGTGACTTCAAATGAAAGCTCATCCGTGTTTTCCAATAAGTGTAGTTAGTAACATCAAACAGTGGAGGTCTGTTTGTGTCTTGGCCTTCACTTGTGAATTTTACAGTTGTCATATGTGATACAGTGATCTATGTAACAACAATTATATATAGAGAAAGTAATAGCAATGTTACCTCGCTTTACCTATATAACACGCTCTGATACCAAATGTAGGATCGAAATGTAAAGCGATATACTCTAGAGGGGTGAATAGAGTAGGCAGCAGAATATTTACTATTAAAAAAATATTAGTAGCGAGATCACATATATGAAAATGTAAAAGTAAAGTACAAAGAGCAAACTCAAACACGACGATGTATACTGGTATCCTACTTGTGAAGACTAATCCAGTCAAGAGAAATCCACTATGAAAAATTGCAAGTTTTCATACGAAGTCCTTGCAACTTCTACAGATGCAAGCTTTGATCCGAAGCACTCGACCAACTTCAATTGTGAAGTGTCTTACTTCTTGTCAAGCCTCTTGATTACAATCACTCTAAACTTCTAGGCAGTACCGCACTGGCAAATCGACTAGAGGATTGTAACTGGCTTGGAATTTAAAAACGAAAGCTTAGAAGGCTTTGGAAGAATAACGTAAGCTTAGAGAGAAGCGATAAGAAAGTGAATTGGTGTGTTAGAATGGTAGAAATTCTTCTCTATTTATAGAATTTCCAAAGAAAGAATTTGGGCAGAATTCAGATAGAATTCGGACGAAATTCTATGAGAGGATCTAGGCATATAGTCGTTGCATCCGTAACTGCAGGAAGACTGAGTTTAAAAAGCAACGTTCCACCAACCGAACTCGGGCCAAATTTGGGGCGAATTTGCCCAAAGTTCTGCTGGTTCAGAATGGATGAATTTTGGGTTTTAAAACTCAGGGTTTGGGCTTTTGAATATTCAAGCAGTTAGGAAGTAGTTTGGGCGAGTTTTTAAAACAAATTAGTATTTTTGAAAATGGTTATGGGTAGCCTATTTGCCAGTACGACTCAGTTTACATGTATTCCAAGACTCAATAAAATATGAAAAATATATTGATAAAAAATACAGACGCATTGACAAACACGACTCCAAGTCATGAATGGTAGCAGTAACAGTTCTAGCAGTTCGTCCAAGTAGCCCTTATATCGAGACAGGGTTAGATCAATTATTAAAATTATTTCGACCATGACTAATCAGCCAACATTAACTATATGAAGATATCCTGAATGAGGTGTTGGAGTCCAATATCACCGATAAAAACTCTATATGGCGGATATTCTTCGACGGCGCCTCAAGAACAGGCCCTAAGGGTTAGATCATCGTAGGAGTCGAGGTGGTCTTGGTCTCTTCCGACAACCTAGTCATCCAGCGGGCCTATTCCCTTACACAGTCGTGCTCCAACAATGTGGCAGAGTACAACGTCCTCATCATCGGACTCTAGTTGGCAATACAACTGGGAGTTGAATACCTCGAGTCCTACGGCGATTCGAAACTTATCGTCAATAAAGTCCAAGGACAATATGAAGTCCGTCATGAAGACCTGCTTTCCTATTACAAAGCAGTCTTGGACATCATCTCCAGCTTCACCAGGGTTTTCATAGAATATGTGCCTCGACTATAAAATCTTGAGGACGACGCTCTAGCTGGACTCGCCGCCTCTTTAGCAGCACCTCTGGGGACCCAATACCTATGCATGTGCCTAAACCATGCAATGTAATAAACGGACACTAATGTGAACTTCAGGGACTAGCAATTTTTGTTTATCGACTTTGCAGTCTATGGAATCCTCCTAGACGATCCGAAGGAAGCCGTGTCTGTCAGAAGACGCTCTCTCCGGTTCTACTACGGTATGGCTACTAAAATTCTGTATCGTCGTTCATATGACAGAATTCTCCTCTATTTTTTTATCGAATGAGGAGGCGATCGAAGCTCTCTAGGAGGCCCATAATGGTACTTGCAAAGCTTATCAACCTGGCCCTAAGTTATAGGACCGACTCCAATGCATAGATTACTATTGGCCCACCATGATGGCAGATGCCATCGAATATACCAAGAAATATTGAGCGTGCCAGTTGCATGCTGACTTCATTCATCGACCTTTGGAGTTCCTATACCCTACGGTCACTTCCTGGCCATTTGAAGCTTGGGGTATCGACATAGTCTGACCAATTTACCCCCTCCTATCATCAGAGGGCATCGCTTCATCCTGGCGATTACCAACTACTTCTCTAAGTGGGAGGAAGCAGTACCTCTATCAGAGGTAAAGAGTTCAAAGGTGATTAGCTTTATCAAGCATCACGTTATCTACCATTTTAGGGTACCTCGGAGGATCATCCATGACAATGGTCCGCAATTCATAAGTCATGCGTTCAACAGATACTCTAACAAGAATCATATCCAAAATGTAGCATCAACTGCTTATAATCTGGCGGCGAACGGATTGGCTGAAGCCTTCAACAAAACGATCGTCAAGCTCCTTAAGAAAGTCGTGTCATCTAACAAACAAGAATGGGATGAGAAGCTAGGCGAATGCCTTTGGGCTTACCGTACAACGGTCCGGACTCTAATGGATAATACCTTATTTTCTCTAGTATATGGGAGTGAAGCAGTTCTTCCTCTCGAAATCCAGATTCTCTCGTTGAGAGTGACCATTACAACGGGTAGATGGACAAAGACAATCAATGTTGTCGGTTACAAGAGTTAGAGGAGCTCGATGAAAAGCGTCTTTTGGCTCAATAACGTATTGAGCTCTATCAGGCTCGTATTTCTGAAGCCTTCAATAACAAGGTTAAACAAAGAACATTCCAAGTGGCTAACCTCGTCCTGTCAGTCAGAAGACCAATGGGGATGACTCACAAAGCACCTGGAAAGTTCGAACCCAAACGGGAAGGCCCCTTCATCGTAGAGACGGTGTATTCCAATGGTGCATACCGACTCGCAAAACCTAATGGAGACTTGTTCATGATGCCAATCAATAACAAATTCCTAAAAAAAATACTATGTTTGAACCCTATCAACATGTATTTCCATATCCCCAGCAAGTATCCACGAATCCGGCAACCGGGTTCACCCCTCTCAATCATCCTGTCTATAGAGCCCAGCTGCTCAAAGACATTCCTTCATCATTTTTCCAGTAGAAAACATCCAAGTCCAAATCACCTATGAGCTGTTTTCTATATCCCCACGGAGTCCTATTCTACCTCTAAGTAGGATAACTCTAAAAGAAGGTTTACCATCTCCATATTACTTCTGAGTAAACATTCTTATTCACAACCTCTGTGCTATTACACTCCACCTATAGAACATCCGCATCCATATTACCTCTGAGTTGCTCTTTATATCCCACAAAGTCTATTCCTACCACGTTCTTATGACCTCTGAGTAAGAAAATTCTAGCACAAACCCTATGTTTACCATGTCTACATTACCTCTTAGTAAACGTGTTGGTTAACCGAATTTCCATCCTCATCTCAACTTATCATCTGTATCTAAAACCAAGGTGCGTTGAAGATGCTAAGTCCACCAGATATCACACAAGTTTATGACAAGAATGAAAAAATAAAAGTTCTTTATTCTCATAAAAAGGAAAAAGGGCTGTATTTTAAAAAAGCAATAAAAAAGAAAGAAAACACAAAGAAGAACAAAGCTAAGGATCGGCACACAGCTCGTCGATACGACGCTTTAAAGATTCTGCCCTGGACTCGACATTCGCCAAAACCCAGCGTTCAGCCTCGCGGTGTATCACTCCCTCATCTTCGAAGGCAATGATGCCTGCATGCTTGGCATCCAGTTTTGCCTTCTTCTAGAATTTGGCCACATATCGGGTGAGTTCCGCTGCCTCGTGACTAAGCACGACATTTTTTGTTGCCGCCCATCAGAATCAGCCAAGAGTTGGGACCGCTGTGCGTGGAGTAGACAGATCTTATCGTCAATTTTTGCCACGCAGTCATCCAAGGCCTCTTAAAAACTGATCTAGTTATCCATTGTCGATGCAAGTTCATGCTCTTTGGTACAGGCTTCGACCAAATCTTGTTCTATAACGGACAAGCTGGACGCATAAGCTAACTGAGCTTCAGCAATATCAGTCGTCGCCTATATCAGGGCGGATAGATCATTCCGCTAGATGCTTTGGAGTTCAGTAAGACGGTGGTAAAGCTCGACAACCAACGCCTCCAAGGTTTCATCCATAGCATCATGGCTCTGATGAGACCGTATTAAGCTAATTTGCAATAGCGCTGTTGTCTTGGCCATTGCAAATGCCCGATATTGCTCCAGAACAGCAGATACCCCCTCCTTAAAATCTTATAAACGACCTCTATGGGAAATTTTATATAATCGTCCGCCTAAGCTAATGTTTGAGGTGTCATGGGGGGCATCATTGAAAGTTCCAGGCGAGGCGGACGGACAACGGAACTCGGCAGCGATACAACCTGTTGGCTCAACGGAATAGCTACCACCTCGTCGACGGAGCCTCTAGCCACCAAGGCGTGAGAATCAGTCTCTTTCTAAAGAGACCTTGATTTAGGAGCCTCCAGGATATCAGCATCTGTGGGCCCAAGTTGACATCCAACAACACCCAAATCAGGGTCCACAGAGGGCTATTGTTTTTGAAGGAGCCGTCACAATTCTCCAGGAGACATAAGTAGGAGTGGACTCTTCCATAACAGGGCCTTTACCCTAATCAGGACTTACTTTTGATGATTCACCAATGTCAAGGCCCGCAGTGGCTGGCACAAAGATTAAACTTGGTGGCAGGGTTGGCTCCTCCACTTCGACTTCTGTCGATGGAGCAGGTGTAGGGATCGGAGGCAGGGCCAGTTTCTTCATCTCACTTTCTGCCACAGGGATAGGCGTAGGACTTGGCAGCAAAAATGGCCTCTCCATCTTGCTTCATGTCACTGGGGCAGGCGTAGGACTCGGCAACGAAGTTGGTTCCGCTATATCATGCCCAGGAGATGACTTGGTAATAACCATCCTTTCAGTTGCCCTAGGCTGGTCGTCACCACCGCCACTTGTTCCTCCGCAGTGTCATCTAGGACATCACTCGGAGGAGGCGAGTCCAAATCATCTTCTCACTCAACCTCAAAAGGAACCTTCGTAACCTCCCTCTCCTGAGGTTGGGGGCAAGCTTCTTCACCCACTACGTCGGTACCCGCAGCCGATTTTTTTGCACTCTGTGAAGGTTCCATCTGATACGTATCTGTAAACAAAATATGATAATTACCGCTATCAAAATATGCAAATCATGCATAAACAAAATTACCTAAGACGCTCGTCGAAGGTGGATCATCATTCAATATGTCAAAAGATCGCTGAAGTCATCCTCCGCATAATCGAAAGAGGAGTGAGTATGAACCCGAACAGTGAAGTCTTGGTCTTTCTCACCCGAAGACTCCACAACGGGAGGGATACACTCTTCAGAAGAGCTGACAACTTCCTTCTCAAAAGACTCGTCCAAGTCTCGCTTTGAAGATCTAGAACTCTTCTTCTTTGGACTCTGTAAAAAAAAAAATGCAATAAGAGAAGGAAGATCATTTGTTTTTAGAACGAATAATAATTGTTTTACCTTTTCTGGAGAAGGCTCCCTCGGTCTCTCCTTGGGAAGAGCTATTGTGGCCCCTGACTTGAAAGCCAAAACCTCTTCTGCATTTTTGGTGTAGAAGACCCCGCTCCCATCGGAGCACGCCTTTTTAGCTAACTACCTGTGGACTCCTACGAAGGTTCCCCCATCCTGGCCATTGGAGCAGCTGTCGATACTGGAGCATTTGGGGCGATATGCTCGGGCTCTCATAATTATGGCGTCGAACGCCTTGATCTGAGTCCCAACGATAAAGCTCGTCTCCCTATTATAGCCGGGAGATAGGGTATTCGTCGAACAATAGAGCTTAACGGTGGAGTACAAGATATGCGGCCTGGGATTCAGGAGTGGAGCTGTGAAACACTACCCTATACACCCAACATTATTGTACTGCCAAGCTCGGGCTCCATCCAGCAAGCTTCTAGTATACCCTAAGCAGTTACTCGGGTTGTCCAGCATCAGCCCACTGTAGCGGAATTGGCGGGCAATACGGCTTGGTAAATACGACTTGTAACTCCTCTTCCCGAAATTTTGATAATATATTTTTTTTTATTTATTTGAATTAAATGGTGATTTTTTAGAATTTTATAAATAATTACTTAGTTAATTATTCGGTAGGTGACTTTAGCCATGGTGGAGTTTTGGAGTACAAGGTGATTAGAAATCGTGACACAGATAGTGCAATGACGTGCTTTGACTAGTATATTAGCCCTGGTAGGGAAGGCCGAGCCATAGTGATGTCCTAACTAGGAAAACCAGACCAAATTGCGACTTAATCCTTACCGAAGGTTTATTTATTTATTAATTATATTTGAGTTTTAGGGAACCCGGTTGTACCGAACTAGTCCGGACTGGACCCGAAACAAGCCCAAGCCCATGTGGTCGTGTAGTGCGACCAACGGTGTCCATCAGGATATAAAGATGTGTATATACCCATAGCTTATTTTATAATCTAGTGAGTAACTTCTAGAAAGGACAGTCAAAGTATTATTTGCTATTATTATATATATTTATTATTAGTTTTCAAATGTGATAAATTACTTGAAATACCATTTTTGGAATTGGGACATTTAACTAGGACAATATGGGTATATATATATACTGTGTGTGTTTAATAGATTTAAAATTTTTGAAAAATAAATTTACTATATATATATATATATAATATATATAATAGATATATCTATATATATATATATATATATATATATATTTATATATATATATATATATTTATATATATATGTGTGTGTGTGTGTGTGTGTGTGTAATAAGGGGGACGGGTCTGGTTAGGCCGAGCGGGGGGGGGGGGGGGGGGGGGGGGGAGGTGTTGTGGGCTTTTATTATTATTATTCCTCTTTCCTTCATAAAAAATAAAAAAAAATAAATATATATATAATATATAGATATATAATAGATATAGATATATAATAGATATATATATAATATAGAGATATATATATATATATATATAGTAAATTGAATATATATATAAAATATATATATTATAATAATATATATATATATCAAATACTGATATATATATATATATATAATATATAATATATATATATATATATATATATCTATATATATATAATTTATATATATAATATATATATATATATATATATATATATGAAGGAAAAATATATATATATATATATGAAGGAAAGAGGAATAATAATAATAAAAGCCCAACAGAACACCTTCCCCCCCCCCCCCCCCCCCCCCCCCCCGCTCGGCCTAACCAGACCTGTCCCCCTTATTACACATATATATATAGAACGCGAGAGAGAGGAGGAGAGTTCGTGCAAAACCCTAACCCCGTGGCTGACCCAGCGCCGCCCCTGGACCGTGTGCGGCCCCCTTCCGACGCACACCACTCCTCCGCGGCCGCCGTCACGGCGAGGCCGACGGCCACGCACGACCACAGCCGCACAAACTGCAGCAGTAGCGACAGCAGCTTCGCTGTGAGTACCTCCTTTCTTTGCGTATTTTTTTGCATTTGTTCGAACAAATCTCGAACCGTTACTCCGCTAGACACCCTAATTGTCTAGAAACCCTGTCAATTAGTTCGTGTTGAACTAGATGAGATTCGATGAGAAATCGAAGAGAAATCGGGACAAAACCAAAATTTTTCCGGAAATCAGAACAGGATCAATCCTGTCCAGAGTGCCATTTTGGAAGGCAATTCCTGATCCGAATATTTGGAGTTTTCAAAAACTAATTCGATACAGTCCAAGACAACCTTTAGGGTTGCCGAACCCTTTTTACAGAAGTTGAATTAGATGACTATATGTCGAGAAATCAATTTCCAAATCTTGACGAAAAACTGTTTTCAACTATTGAAAATTTAGGAAAAACTCTTCGATACGACATGCATCCCGCCAATCCGGCGGCGATGTGGTCATGAACCGAAAGCGTCGAAAGGTGCATAATGGCTTCTTGGACATGTGGGCTTTGTCGGAATTCAAATTGGTTGCGTGTGCGCGACGAATTTGATGCGTATCCGTCGAAATTTACCGTATCGGCCTCTTTGTAAATTTCCTAATTACTTGTGCACATTCGTCAGATCGAGATAAAACTTGTGCCAACATGATCGTATAATTTTTCTGGTCCTGTATGCCAAGTTTGGTCCAATTCTAAGATAGTTGACTGGATTGTCGTTTTGTGTGCCCCCGATCCGACTCAACGGGCGATTTTGTGCACGGTCCGGTGGAATCCAACTTTTGACATACGGTTGGGTTCGTATCAGAAAACCGGACATATAGTTTGATGACTTTAGAGACCGTTGACTCTGGCACGCTTTTCAGTGCAAAGCGGATCCAACTGCGGACACCGTTTTGACCCGAAATTCTCGTTTTGCCCCTGTATCCTGAATTAGACTTAAGGACAGGCAATTCTAGCTATTTTGACTATTCTGAGAATGATGGTAATATTTATTTTAGCATCTGGAGACTATTGTACGAGTTTGACTATTGTGGCACACTGAGTGGTTTGGATTATCGGTTTCACCAGCAAAGGACTACAGACGAGTACAGTTTATTGTCTGTTTTCGATATTAATTTTTAATATATTTCACTGTTGGCCATTGGTTTGTAGTTTAGTCATTTTATATTCTATTATAAATTGTTGAGTCGGAAATGAGAAGTACCAAGGATGTGTGATCCGACCGTAGATATTATTTATTTTCATGTAAATAGACCTCGTAGATATTGTTTATTTTCTGCAAGTAGACCTCATAGACATTGTTTATTTTCTGCAAGTAGACCTCGTAGACATTGTTTATTTTCTGCAAGAAGACCTCGTAGACATTGTTCATTTTCTGCAAGTAGACCTCGTAGACATTGTTTATTTTTCATGCAAGTAGACCTCGCGGTGTAGTGTCCCAGACTGATCACATATCAAAAGTACTTCTAACAGTTGGGAATGTATTTTAGTTATTTACTTGCTATGAATTTTCGTCTTTTCTCACATCTTTTTACTGTTTATTTTCAAAACATATAATTGATGTCTAACCTCTGTTGTATAATTATTTTTATTTATTGAAACTGTATTCAGTGAATTGTACTCGTTCCATTCCTGACTGAAAAACCAACATTTTTTAGGTTAGCTGTGGCTTCACTTAGCATTGGGAGTTACGGGTGTACTTGCAGACGAAAACCTACAGATTAGCTAGATAGATGAGTTGTAATCATTTAAATATTTGTAAGAGTTTATATTTTTCTGCAAATATAAAACTTGTGAATATTGTAAATTATTTTAATTTTATGGATGAGCATTAATTGTGATTTTGAGCATTGTGGTTATACAACGTTCTACCGCCGACACTGCGGCGTAGGCTGGCTTGGACATGCATTCGTATCCCGAAAAATGGGTGCAGGTCGTGATAAGTTTTTATGGTGGCCCATGTAGGTCTGTTTTTGCAAAAGGCTACTAACTCATAGTAGTACCAAATTGGTCGTACTGCTGCGAGCCTGCGACTAGAAAGTGCTCATTCACAACTAGGAGTAAGTCAATTTTAGGAGAATGGCTAGGACTAGGAGTCCCATATTCAATTTAACCGTTGGGTATTTAAGATTGGTATACAGGCCCTTTGATTTAGGTAGGGTTCAACCCTTATCATTGATTGTGACATTTATTTTAACCCTTTTGCTCCTTCTCCCTCTCTAATTAATGACAGCTCTCCCATTTAATGACAACAGAACCAAGAGAGAGAGAGAGAGGGAGAGAGTGAATTAATTATTTGTGTACAAGGGATAGTAAGGGTACTATATTGTACATATACATTTGTGTGTATTGTATTAGTTAGTATTATTGAATTGGGTTCAATGTTATACATATATAATTGTATTGAGATATATTATGACGATATTTGTTATTGTATTTAGTATTATGTACATAGTGTTTAGGAAATGAAATAGATATAAGAGTATTATGTTTTTGGGTAAATATTGGGTTTAGATATAGACTAGTTTTAAATGATTAATATGTTTCGTCCATATTCCTTAGGCAATTTTACATCTATGGATTTCTTTAGATAATGAATATTACATAGTTAGCATGGAAATATATGTTTTGGGACATAAGATGAATTTTAATTATAGGCTAATATTTGTTTTGTTTTAATATTTGGATTTTGGGTTTTGGGTCTGCTGTACTTGGTCAGGTTGAAGTAAATAGTTTTATACATAATTCGCTTGGGGCTTTTAAAGCGTAGTTGGGCTAAGTGAGTATATGAGTATATATATACATGCATAGGTAAAGGGGAATAGAAGATCTATCCTTGTTTAGCTTGACCATTACCTTCCCTAGCTACTCACTTCATTTTAAATTGATACTCGAAATGGCACACACTTACACCTCTCTCATCTCTACTCCTTGAAAACTGTTGGATTGGCTTACCAGCCCAACCATAGTACAGATTTATTTGCATAATTAATCACCTTCCCTAAAGGTTAATACTCTATAGCCATCCATTGACTTTTGAGCTTAATATGATCCGATCATACCTATAATTGTTTCGACTCAGTTTTGTTGGAAACTCAAGGTGTACATTAAGTTTTCCATCAACCATTTGAAATATATACAAAATAAAGATTATGATGTTCTTGCTTCTCTTGTCTTCAATTATTTCCTTCCCGATCATTCTTTTACTTTAAGGATTGAGACTTATAGGCAGATGTTTACGCTTTCTATCATTGGCAACTAGTTTGAATCTCTAGCAGCTCCTTGAAGTTCTTAGGAATATAGTTAGAGTAATTTTAACGACTGCGATGGCTAGACAGCAGCGCACGGTCGCCAATAACTTGAGAATGGAGAGTGTGGGTTCACTGCAGCCAGCAGCGCACTAGCGAGACACGACCCATAGAGTTGTAATTATTTCAATGAATCATAGGTTATGGAATATTGCTAAAACTATATCTTCGTTGACCTCTTTAGACCTTGTGTCAATATAAGGTAGAGTATATGATAGCATATTATATCTGAATCACGAACCAAGGGTTTACCATAGCCAGAGTATACGGGCGAGGTGTAATTCTCGGTAAAATAACTTTAGACGTGATTACAAGTTTAGGACAGTATAGAGGAGAGAAAAATGCCCTGTATGTCCCATAAGATACAAAGCCAATGCTAGTGAAAGTTCTGTAAGTCGGGGTAGCATGTCTCCCAACCTAGCATTCCGTGGTCCTTGTGATCTAGTAACGAGGTAATTGACTGACACTGATAGGTTTACCTAGAATATAGAATTTAGAGGTCCATGACCCATTAGTCGACCAAAGACTTATAGATAAGTAGATAGTAGGAAGACTGTATAAGCAAGAACACCAGGTAAGGTTTTTATTCTCACAAAACTCGAACTACTTGTGCCTCCTTTCAAAATCTCGCATACTTGTATTTTGACTATCTTGACCAATGCTGCTATAACAACCTATTTTTGCAAGCTTACTCTTTTATCGAGCTTGATTCAAGACATATGTTTATTGGGGACGCCTACTAACATATTGTCTAATCAGAATCGATGTATTACGGTCTGATCAACCTTAGTGCACTCGGTTCTCTCTCTCTCTAATTAACCTACGTAGATTGAGATGTAGATGTCTCTAGGATCTCATCCGCAATTGCCTTGAAAACTCTCTCTCAGATTATTCGATCCCCTTTGGAACCCCATATTCGCATTCGATTCCCTCTCCCTAAAACTCATTAGTATTTTTCCCTTTGCTTAATAAAGAAAGGCAAATGCCCGTATTTGAGCAAAGTTATATCCAGAATATTACCCTTAGCACGCCATATCATCTATGGCCATGAAAGCTATTACGGAATCACTTTCCGTCTACTTGAAATTAGAAAACTAACTTCAAAGTTGATCCATTTCTATCGTACCACGGTATCTATTTCCCCGTGATCACGATTGGAATTGCTCTAACTCCATTCATCGTAAACTCTGTCTTGGTTTAAATTCGAGAAATAAATTCCTGAAGTATATAGGATGTCAGCCTCTAAATTTTAGGATTTACTAGTATTACCGATTGAACCGATAAGTTGGTTCCCACTAGGATAGAGAATTGTGCCTTATAAACACCCACTTTTATTTAGGTCTTTGATGTCCCTGACCGTGACATTAATATTCGGAGCGTAATACTAGCTGTTACCTCCCAACAAATTTCATATGGAAGATCTAGACAAGTCCACCTTCATCTAGGTATATCATGTCCTACTCAAATACGTCCCCTTGTACTCTATTTTTGTGGTACGACTTTCAGGTCAAAAGGACTAGCTATAACCCTTACCATAATACCAGTATACTTCCCGACTTCCACTAGAGCCTCAATCTTGACTCAATTCATTCAACCCAATATATGGTTGTGATCTACTTGAAGCCCACTACGTACATGCCACTAGTGTGCCACCCAATTTAGGTCTCATGGGCTACTTAAACACAAAAGTCACGGAAGGCGCATCTTCAAGGCTTACAGAACCTATTTAACCAATCCGACTGCACAGCTAGCTCAACCACTTGGGTGGAAACCTATTCTAGGTTCCCTAACCTAGTACAAATAGTTTATCATTGGGATCTTATCCAGTCAATATAGATTAAAATCCAGGGTTCATCCAACCAACGATTGATGTACAATAGGGAACCTATTAAGACCCAGTAAAATCCATCCATACATACCACAATATTTGGACAATAAAATCGAACTTTTTGAAATAGGTCCCTATACCTATTATGTAGTCTCCACCTCTTAGAATGTGGTGTCATTCGTAACCAATATTCCATCTACCTGGAAGTCGCGATATGATCTTGTATTGCATTTATATCCCTTGCTCGTGTGTTTAAATAACCACGGAAAAGATCACAATCTTGATTTCTCAAGTTCTGTTCCATTATGGAACCTTGTTTAGAATTTTGAGAATGAAACTTCTGTATTGCACGGATTGCGAGCCCCTCTAAGAAACGATGGGTTCTTCGATTTAGCAAGTGACTGGACTAGAGTAGCCCACTCTAGCAAATAAGTCAATGGTTCATAAACTTTCTTTCTAACTGCATAATTGGATACACTCTACCGCTTTGGAAACTTTATATTTTCTCTCGATTATTTTTCCTTATCTTTCTGTCCTTCCTATTTTAGAGCGACGAATGTTCATGCTTATTAGAGTTTATAAATATTTCTTAGCTACTGGTGTAAATTTGTTGTTTGTTAATTTTTGGATTGCTTGATAGATATGAGAGGATTATAGATGCTATATGCAGTAGATATTTGTTGGTAGGATTGTTAGCAACTAGTTAGAAGATTATAAGATTTTAGTTTGAGGAGTAGTGTGACCAAAGGTGTGTAGAAGTTCTAGGGGTTATGTAGTTACAAAATGGCTAGGATGAGGATATGAATTATTTTTGAGGAATTATAATTTAAGGAGATTAAGGTAATAGTAGATTTCTTTTTTGAATTTAAGGAATAGTTATGAATGAGAATTTCGACGACAAAATTATTTTTAAGGTGGGTAGATTTGTAACTCCTCTTCCCAGAATTTTGATAATATATTTTTCTTTTTATTTATTTGAATTAAATGGTAATTTTTTAGAATTTTTAAAAATAATTACTTAGTTAATTATTACGGTAGGTGACTTTAGCCATGGTAAAGTTTTGGAGTACAAGGTGATTAGAAATCGTGGCACGGATAGTGCAATAGCGTGCTTTGACTAGTGTATTAGCCCTGGTAGGGAAGACCGAGCCATAGTGATGTCCTAACTAAGAAAACCAGACCAAGTTGCGACTTAACCCTTACCGAAGATTTATTTATTTATTAATTATATTATTGACTTTTAGGGAACCCAGTTGTACCGAACTAGCCTGGATTGGACACGAAACAAGCCCAAGCCCATGTGGCCGTGTAGTGCGACCAACGGTGTCCATGAGGATATAAAGATGTGTATATACCCATAGCTTATTTTATAATCTAGTGAGTAACTTCTAGAAAGGACAGTTAAAGTATTATTTGCTATTTATTATTCATATATATATTTTATTAGTTTTCAAAATGTGATAATATTGCTTGAAATACCATTTTGGAATTGGGGCATTTAACTAGGACAATATGGGTGTATATATATATATATATATATATATATATATATATATATATATATATATATAAAATATATATATATATATATATATATATATATATATATATATATATATATATATATATATATATATATATATATATTTATTTATTTATTTATGTATATATATATATATAACTAAACATAACTTATATATTTATATATATACTAAATCTCCATAAAATCTAAATAAATATTTTTGATAGAATACAATCTCAATATATATATATATATATATATATATATATATATATATATATATATATATATATATATAACTAAACATAACTTATATATTTATATATATACTAAATCTCCATAAAATCTAAATAAATATTTTTAATAGAATACAATCTCAATATATGTACTTGTTTAACAAGGTATTGCATTGTATATACGTGCTATGTGAAGATATATTAATGTATAAATATACAATGCAATACCTTGTTAAACAAGTACATATATTGAGATTGTATTCTATTAAAAATATTTATTTAGATTTTATGAAGATTTAGTATATATATAAATATATGAGTATGTTTAGTTAGTTATATATAGATATATATATATATATGTATATAAATATATAAATATATATATTATATATATATATATATATATATATATATATATATATATATATATATATATATATGAAGGAAAAATAAAAAAAATAAAAAAAAAATATATATATATATATATGAAGGAAAGAGGAATAATAGTAATAAAAGCCCAACAGAACACCTTATCCCCCCCCCCCCTCTCGGCCAAACCAGACTCGTCCCCTTCATTACACATATATATATATAGAACGCGAGAGAGAGGAGGAGAGTTCGTGCAAAACCCTAACCCCGTGGCTGACCCAGCGCCGCCCCTGGACCGTGCGCGACCCCCTTCCGACGTACGCCACTCCTCTGCGACTGCCGGCACGGCGAGGCCGACGGCCACGTGTGACCACAGCCACGCAAACTGCAGCAGTAGTGACAGCAGCTTCGCTGTGAGGTACCTCCTTTCTTCGCGTGATTTCTTTGCATTTGTTCGATCAAATCTCGAACCGTTTAGTCCGTTGGATAGACACCCTAACCGTCTTGAAACCCTATCAATTAGTTCGTATTGAACTGGATGAGATTCGATGAGAAATAGAAGAGAAATTAGGACAAAACCCTATTTTTCGGAAATCAGAACATGATCAATCCTGTCCAGAGTACCATTTTGGAAGGCATTTCCTGATCCAAATATTTGGAGTCTTCAAAAACTAATTCGATACAGTCCTAGACAACCTTTAGTGCTGCCAAACCCTTTTTACAGAAGTTGAATTAGACGACTATACGCCGAGAAATCAATTTCCAAATCTTGACGAAAAACTATTTTCAACTATTAAAAATTTAGGAAAAACTCTTCGATACGACGTGCGTCCCGCAAATTCGGACAACGTGGTCGCGAACCGAAAGCATCGAAAGGTGCGTAATGGCTTCGTGGATGTGTGGGCTTTGACGAAATTTAAATTGGTTGCGTGTGCGCGACGAATTTGATGCGTATCCATCGAAATTCACCGTATCGGTCTCTTTGTAAATTTCCTAATTACTTTGTGCATGTTCGTCAGATCGAGACGAAACTTGCGCCAACAGGACCGTATCATTTTTCTGGTCCTGTATGCCAAGTTTGGTCCAATTCTGAGAAAGTTGACCGGATCACCGTTTTTACGGGCCCCACGATCCGACTTAACAGGCGATTTTGTGCACGGCCCGCCGAAATCCAACTTTGGACATACGGTTGGGTTCGTATCGAAAAATCGAACCTGTAGATATATACTTTGACGAATTTAGAGACCATTGACTCTGGCACGCTTTTCGGTGCAAAGCGGGTCCAACGACGGATACCGTTTTGACCCGAAATTATCGTTTTGCCCCTGTGTCCAGAATTGGACTTAAGGATAGGCAATCCTAGCTATTTTGACTATTTTGAGAACAATGGTAATGTCTATTTCAGCATTTGGAGACTGTTGTACGAGTTTGACTGTTGTGGCACACTGAGTGGTTTGGATTATCGGTTTCACCAGCAAAGGACCACAGGCGAGTACAGTTTATTGTCTATTTTCGATATTAATTTTTACTATATTTCACTATTGGCCATTGGTTATTTGGTTTAGTCATTTTATATTCTATTATAAATTGTTGAGTCGGGAATGAGAAGTACCAAGGATGTGTGATCCGACCGTAGATATTGTTTATTTTCATGTAAATAGACCTCGTAGACATTGTTTATTTTTTGCAAGTAGACATCGTAGACATTGTTTATTTTCTGAAAGTAGACCTCGTAGATATTGTTTACTTTCTGCAAGTAGACCTCGTAGACATTGTTTATTTTCTACAAGTAGACCTCGTAGACATTGTTTATTTTTCATGCAAGTAGACCTCGTAGACCTCGCAGTGTAGTGTCCCAGACTGATCACATATTAAAGGTACTTCTAACAGTTGGGAATGTATTTTAGTTTATTTACTTGCTATTGATCTTCCGTCTTTTCTCACGTCTTTTTGCTATTTATTTTCAAAACATATAATTGATGTCTAACCTCTGTTGTATAGCCATTTTTATTTATTGAAACTGCATTCAGTGAATTGTACTCATTCCATTCCTGAATAGAAACCAACATTTTTTAGGTTAGTTGTGGCTTCACTTAGCATTGGAAGTTACGGGTATACTTGCAGACGAAAACCTAGAGATTAGATAGATGAGTTGCAATCATTTAAATATTTGTAAAAGTTTATATTTTTCTGCAAATGTAAAACTTGTGAATATTGTAAATTATTTTAATTTTATGAATAAGCATTAATTGTGATTTTGAGCATTGTGGTTATACAGCGTTCTACCGTCGACACTGCGGCGTAGGCTGGCTTGGACAAGCATTCGTATCCCGGAAAGCGGGTGCAGGTCGTGACAAGTTTTTGTGGTGGCCCATGCAGGTATGTTTTCCAAAAGGCTGCGAACTCGTGGTAGTACCATATTGGTCGTACTACTGCGAGCCTGCGACTAGAAAGTGCTCATTCACAACTAGGAGTAAGTCAATTTTAGGAGAATGGCTAGGACTATGAGTCCCATATTCAATTTAACCATTGGGTAGTTAAGATTGGTATACAGGCCCTGTGATTTAGGTAGGGTTCAACCCTTCTCATTAATTGTGACATTTATTTTATCCCCTTTGCTCATTCTTCCTCTCTAATTAATGACAGCTCTCTCATTTAATGACAACAGAACTGAGGGAGAGGGAGAGAGTGAATTAATTATTTATGTACAAGGCATAGTAAGGGTACTATATTGTACATATATATTTGTGTGTATTGTATTAGTTAGTATTATTGAATTGGGTTCAATGTTATACATATATAATTGTATTGAGATATATTATGACGATATTTATTATTATATTTAGTATTATGTACATAGTGTTTAGGAAATGAAATAAATATAAGAGTATTATGTTTTTGGGTAAATATTGGGTTTAGATATAGGCTGGTTTTAAATGATTAATATGTTTAGTCCATATTCCTTAGGCAAGTTTACATCTATGGATTTCTTTAGATAATGAATATTACATAGTTAGCATGGAAATATATGTTTTGGGACACAAGATGAATTTTTATTATGGGCTAATATTTGTTTTGTTTTAAAATATGGATTTTGGGTTTTGGGTCTGCTGTACTTGGTCAGGTTGAAGTAAATAGTTTTATACATAATTCGCTTGGGGATTTTAAAGCGTAGTTGGGCTAAGTGAGTATATGAGTATATATATACATGCATAGGTAAAGGATAATATAAGATCTATCCTTGTTTAGCTTGACCATTACCTTCCCTGGCCACTCACTTTATTTTAAATTGATACTCGAAATGACACACACTTACACCTCTCTCATCTCGACTCCTTGAAAACTGTTAGATTGTCTTACCAGCCCAAGCCATAGTATTGATTTATTTGCATAATTAATCACCTTTCCTAAAGGTTAATACTCTATAGCCATCCATTGACTTTTGAGCTTAACATGATCCGATCATACCTATAATTGTTCCGACTCAATTTTGTTGGAAACTCAAGGTGTACGTTAAGTTTTCCCTCAACCATTTAAAATATGTACGAAATAAAGATTATGATGTTCTTGCTTCTCTTGTCTTCAATTATTTCCTCCCCGATCAATCTTTTACTTTAAGGATTGAGACTTATAGGCAAATGTTTACGCTTTCTATCATAGGCAACTAGTTTGAATCTCTAGCAGCTTCTTAAAGTTCTTAGAAATATAGTTGGAGTAATTTTAACGACTGCGATGGCTAGACAACAGTGCACTATCGCCAATTAATTGAGAATGAAGAGTCTGGGCTCACTGCAACTAGCAGCGCACTGGCGAGACACGACCCATAGAGTTGTAATTATTTCAATGAATCGTAGGTTATGGAACATTGCTAAAACTACATCTTCGTTGACCTCTTTAGACCTTATGTTAATATAAAGTAGAATATCTGATAGCATATCACATCTGAATCACGGAACCAAGGGTTTACCACAGCCAGAGTATACAGGCGAGACGTAATTCTCGGTAAAATGACTTCAGACGTGATTACAAGTTTAGGACACTATAGAAGATAGAAAAATGCCATGTATGTCCCATAAGATCCAAAGCCAATGCTAGTAAAAGTTCTGTAAGTAGGGTAGCATGTCTTCCAACCCAGCATTCCGTGGTCCTTGTGATTTACTGACGAGGTAATTGACTGACACTGATAGGTTTATCTAGAATATAGAATTTAGAGGTCCATGACCCATTAGTCGACCAAAGCCTTATGGATAAGTAGATAGTAGAAAGACTGTATAAGCAAGAACACCGGGTAAGGTTTTGATTCTCACAAAACTCGAACTACTTGTGTCTCTTTTCAAAATCTCGTATACTTGTATTTTTACTATCTTGACCAATGCTGCTATTACAGCCTAGTTTTGCAAGATTACTCTTTTATCGAGCTTGATTCAAGACATATGTTTATTAGGGACGCCTACTAACATATTGTCTAATCAGAATCGATGTATTACAGTCTGATCAACCTTAGTGCACTCGGTTCGCTCTCCCTCTGATTAACCTAAGGTTGATCAACCTTAGTGCACTCGGTTCGCTCTCCCTCTGATGTATTACGGTCTAATCAGAATCGATGTATATTACTTCAATCCAGTCCTACTAAATATATATATATGTATATATACGTGCTATGTGAAGATATATATTAATATATAAATATACAATGCAATACCTTGTTAAACAAGTACATATATTGAGATTGTATTCTATTAAAAATATTTACTTAGATTTTATGGTATATATAAATATATTAGTATATTTAGTTAGAATGAAGGAAAGAGGAATAATAATAAAAATAATAATAATAATAATAATAATAATAATAATAATAATAATAATAAAAGCCCAACAGAACACCTTTCCCCCTGCTCGGCCTAACCAGACCAGTCCCCTTCATTACACAAATATATGTAGAACGTGAGAGAGAGGAGGAGAGTTCGTGCAAAACCCTAACCCCGTGGCTGACCCAGCGCCGCCCCTGGACCGTTCCAATGCGCGCCACTCCTCCACGGCCGCCGGCACGGCGAGGCCGAAGGCCACGCGCGACCACAACCGCGCAAAGTGCAGCAGTAGCGACACCAGCTTCGCTGTGTGGTACCTCATTTCTTTGCGTGATTTCTTTGCATTTGTTCGATCAAATCTTGAACCGTTTAGTCCGCTGGATAGACACCCTAATCGTCTAGAAACCCTATCAATTAGTTCGTGTTGAACTGGATGAGATTCGATGAGAAATCGAAGAGAAATCAGGACAAAACCCTATTTTTTGGAAATCAGAACATGATCAATCCTGTCCGGAGTGCCATTTTGGATGGTATTTCCTGATCCGAATATTTGGAGTCTTCAAAAACTAATTCGATACAGTCCTAAACAACCTTTAGGGCTGCCAAACCCTTTTACAAAAGTCAAATTAGACGACTATACGCCGAAAAACCAATTTCCAATCTTGACGAAAAACTGTTTTAAACTATTGAAAATTTAGGAAAAACTCTTCGATATGACATGCGTCCCGCCAATCCAGGCGATATGGTCGCGAACCGAAAGCATCGAAAGGTGCGTAATGGCTTCGGCTTTGACGAAATTCAAATTGGTTGCGTCTGCGCGACGAATTTGATGCGCATCCGTCGAAATTTACCGTATCGACCTCTTTGCATATTTTCCAATTACTTTGTGCACATTCGTCAGATCGAGATGAAACTCGTGCCAACAAGACCGTATCGCTTTTCTGGTCTTGTATGCCAAGTTTGGTCCAATTCTGAGATAGTTGACCGGATCGCCATTTTTTTGGGCCCCACGATCCGACTCAACGGACGATTTTGTGCATGGCCTGCCGGAATCCAACTTTGGACATACGGTTGGGTTCATATTGAAAAACCGGACCTGTAGACGTATAGTTTGACAATTTTAGAGACCATTGACTCTGGCACGTTTTTCGGTGTAAAGCGGGTCCAACGACGGATACCGTTTTGATCCGAAATTATCGTTTTCCCCCTGTGTCCAGAATTGGACTTAAGGATAGGCAATACTAGCTATTTTGACTATTCTGAGAACGATGGTAATGTCTATTTTAGCACTTGGAGACTATTGTACGAGTTTGACTATCGTGGCACACTGAGTAGTTTGGATTATCGGTTTCACCAGCAAAGGACCACAGGCGAGTATAGTTTATTGTCTGTTTTCGATATTGATTTTTACTATATTTCACTATTGGCCATTGTTTATGTGGTTTTGTCATTTTATATTCTATTATAAATTGTTGAGTCGGGAATGAGAAGTACCAAGGATGTGTGATCCGACCGTAGACATTGTTTATTTTCACGTAAATAGACCTCGTAGACATTGTTTATTTTCTGTAAGTAGACCTCGTAGATATTGTTTATTTTCTGCAAGTAGACCTCGTAGACATTGTTTATTTTCTGAAGTAGACCTCGTAGACATTGTTTATTTTCTGCAAGTAGACCTTGTAGACATTGTTTATTTTTCATGCAAGTAGACCTCGCGGTGTATCACATATCAAAGGTACTTCTAACTGTTGGAAATGTATTTTAGTTTATTTACTTGCTATTGATTTTCCGTCTTTTCTTTCGTCTTTTTGCTGTTTATTTCCAAAACATATAATTGATGTCTAACCTCTATTGTATAGTCATTTTCATTTATTCAAACTGCATTCAGTGAATTGTACTCATTCCATTCCTGACTGGAAACCAATATTTTTCAGGTTAGCTGTGGCTTCACTTAGCATTGGGAGTTACGGGTGTACTTGCAGACGAAAACCTAGAGATTAGCTAGATAGATGAGTTATAATCATTTAAATATTTGTAAGAGTTTATATTTTTCTACAAATGTAAAACTTGTGAATATTGTAAATTATTTTAATTTTGTGAATGAGCATTAATTGTGATTTTGAGCATTATGGCTATATAGCGTTCTACCGTCGATACTGCGGCGTAGGCTGGCTTGGACACGCACTCGTATCTCGGAAAGAGGGTATGGGTCGTGACACGACTCCAGGAAGCAGTGGTTCCTGTTTTGATACACCAAATGAGAGGGTTGGATGCATTGCAGCCAACATAACCCCCAATCTTAAAGAGTGGGGGAATCTACACCTATATCCTCTAATTCTTTGTCAGCGTCAAAGCCCAGAAAAAATGGGCCAACATTATAATCGTCTCATCCTTGAATATGGGACAAAATCTTTCAAAAAACAGGGATACCAGTATAGCCACATCCTTCTGCGGTAGCGACTGATAAGGGCATCATCCACGATATACCCCTCTTCTATGCTAGGGCTCATCAGGTTGGGGTGTAGTATCAACCACCCCATCAAATAGTGGTAGGAAAGCTACACTCAGAAAAAATTCTCGCTTTTGCCCTTCATGGCCAGGACCTCCTCTATAAACTCTCATAGACCCCGTTGTAAGTTGCACACCATCGCGGGAAGCAGAGCTAAACGACGACCGAATACCAGCTTCACAGCTGGCGGGATAAGGTTCCTGGTTACCCTTTCCATGGAGCTTGACCCACTAGAGAGCACGTAGTCCCAGAGTCATATCATTAAATAGGCAGCCAGCACAACCTTCGGGGATATTCTGTGCGTGCAGTACCAGAAATAACTGTAAATGTTATCAACTCGCTCCTTGTTTTCATCCTCCCGCGGATTCCTCTCGCCAAGTTCCTTCATTTGTGTGACGATTGCTTCACGCGTGGAACTCTGAGGGGTGGTGAAATGAACCTTCTTTGATTCATCTTTCTGCTGGGTGAAGACATAATCCCTTCAAACAGTCACATGGGGGGATGCCCTGGTCTTGTCTTTTCACTGATTCAGAAGATGGTGGCACAACAATTCCTTTTATACCGCCATCATCTGTGTATTCTTTGCTTCCGAAGCGAAGAGCTCCTCGTTTGTTGGAGAATACTCTTCATACGGCTCAGTCCCCTAAAGAAGTTTTGAGACTTCGAACATCTCGTGAAGCGCCAGTCCCAGCTCTTCTACGGGTGTGTAAAACGTCCTCGTATGAGGATTGTACATCTCCAATAGGTCCAAGAACATAGGCTAATTTATCTCCATGCTAACCTAGGTAGCTCGTATGGCAGAATCTAAATCAAGATCCTTGAGCTTGTTGTTGTACTTCGTCAGGATCCACAAGGCTAGATCCTCCCACTTCGGCACATGATGACACCAACCTTCAACCCAAAATTTGCCCTTTGGGTACGTAATCTTGGTCGCTAGCTTAAGATTGGCTAAAATTGAAGCACTAAACGCAAAAGTGTTATTGGCCACGTCACTATATATGCTTGCAGGATGCAAAACTCACAAAGAGTAAGACGACCCACCTCGCACGAAGGTAATGACGTCTTTTTGATCAGAACTGGAGTCAATTTTGAAAGACCCTGAAACTGCCCCTTGGGTTGGGGTAAGTTCCTAGTTCATCCTCCGCTTTGAAGCTAATTAAGCAGGTGAATGCAGACAACGACAGTTGGCGTTCGATCTTCGGTACGTACATTCGAGGACCTATCGCCTCAAAGAACTAGTCCTCATTTATCTGCAAAAGCTTCCTTTCATAGGAAGCTAGCATGTTCCCAAACAGGAACTAAGGCTTTAGATAGTAGTATTTCCAGCAATGGGGATTCGACCTCTCTTCATCATGGCTTGGAGGAAAGAAGATAGATGGTCCTTGATCAGTGCCATCCTCTCCGATGGCAAGTCCAGCATAATTATAGCCTTCGCGGATTGACAACTTCCTCGCTAAAATTTGGACCCATCTGGCAAAGGGAGCAGTCGAACAGAATCTCAGCCAAGTGAGGCAAAGTCATAGACACTGCAAAAAGACAAAGGCAACAAAGTTAGCAAAAATATAGTATTTTCGAAGAAAGACAAAAAGATGATGCGCAGCCTGGCGTCATTGCATCTGAAGTTATGCGTTTCAGCGAAGTCCAAAGCCTTGGCGCATCTTCAGGACCAAAGTCCATGCGCATTGGGTGAATTATACCTCGGTGCATCTTAAGGACGAAAGTCAATGTGCGTTGGTAATATAAAAGCTTCGACGCATCTCCAAGATCGAAGTCTGTGCGCATCAGCAAGATAAAGCTTCAGCGCATCTTTAGGACCAAAGTCCATATGCGTCAGCAAAGTGAAGCTTAGGCGCATCTCTAGGGTGTAGCTCTATGAGCCATACCCATGCGCTTTAGCAGAGTGGTTGGTGCATATTCCAGATGTTTGCCCATCCATGCGCTCAAACCGTGCACAAAGTGGCTATATGTTTGAGAAGTCGACAATGGCGGCCACCCACCTATTACCTCCTTATGAACGTTAGGGTGAGTCGTGTCATCGACTACGGGTTCGTCGACGTCGACTACAACGGGCTTCTTGCACTTGCCTTTTCCCTTGCTAGCAGCAACAACACGATGAGCTTTGGGCGGCATTCCTAAAAAAAAACTAGGGTTTTTCGAAAAAGAAAAGAACTTTAAGGGAAAAAAGAACTTGAAGAAGAGAGCAGAAGAGTCTCTTTCTTCCACCTAAGCGCCTATTTATAAGCTTGGGAGACGCATAGCCCGATAGAAGATGACGTCAACAACCGACGCTTCGAATTTCGTGATGAGGCAGCAACAAAGCTTCAAAAAGATTATAATTAATCTGACCCAAAAACTGAAGTGTTATCATCAAATAGATGCGCCAATGTGATCATGAGCGAAGATGGCCATGCGTCCAAGCAGGTCATGTGCCTAAATATTCTAGTACCCATGCTTCTTATTCAAAGTATTTCAAAACTTGTCTAAGTTGTTGAAAACTTGAAGGGGGTCTTATAGAAGCATAAAAAATCATGTGCCCCAGAGGCCAAACTCCTATGTGCCACAAACATTATGCATCCAATAATGTCTGCGCATCACAAAAAATAGTAAACAAAAGCGCACGAAAATATGACATTTTATTAATCATTAAAAATCTACTACATGGGGATTTTTACATAGAAAGTCTACTACAGCCTAGTCTAAACTCTACAGATAGGCGCATCACTTTGACGTCTCAGCACAGGTACATCTCTTCCTTGCTAAGAGTGAATCACTTCCTCATCACGAGCGAATCACTTCCTCGCATCGGCACAAGCGCATCACCTGCCGCCTTATGGCTCTTCCAGCATAAAGAGGGTTGGGCACATCAACCCCAAACCTTGTATTCAACTTGACACTCGACATCGTCTTAGAGAAGAACATGCCTAGTAAAGTGCACGAGTATGAACTACTCTGTCCATGGCTAACTCGGTGTAGCTTAGTCTTCCGAAAGAGTTCGTTGTCAAAATCAAGGCCTCTTTGAGCGAGGAGATCCACAACCCACAACATGCCAACTCGCCAAGGAGGAGGATCGGTCGAGTTCATTCTCGATGTGTGCGGAATGAGAACGAGCAAGCATATCTATTTATAGGCCAAGGTAACCAAACCCATGCGCCAAGTGGCAGCTTCCCCGAAATTAATGCGATGAACCTAGCATTAATGGCAATGAATCTGCCATCTCAAAATCTACCAAGTCAAAGTTATTTATTTTGAGCCTCGAAACGCTCAACAACGTTGACCAAAGATGATGTGCCCAACAACTGATGCGCTCCTCAAATATATGTGCTCCATATTTGATGTGCCTTCTAACTAATGCGCTTCAGGGTACGTGCACCCCATAGGCGATGCGCCTAGATTAGCTCTTCGCCTATCGAATATTTAATGCTAAAGTTAGCATCACGTGTCTCGAGAACTGAACAGTTGACAGGTTTCACAGAAAACTAAAAGACGCTATCATTTCTTTTTTTCGGTTACAGCTGTGCTTTGCCACGTGGCCGACTAAATACTCGCATGCGTCCTAAAGCCATGCGCCCAGATTTGTATGCGCCCAGACTTGCTATTGATCCCCATAAGTCATACACCAAGTCTCCTAATGCGCCAGATCTTCCAGGCACATCAAATCTACTTCTCTCAAAATTAAGATCTTTAAAGCAACATACACGTGCCACGTGTTATTTGACTCAGTTCTGCCTACGAACGGGTGCCAACCACCCCAGATTTTAGCAAAAAATGAATCTCAACGACTGCCATGTGTCAGCTCATCCGCAGCCCAATAGTGTAGTTACACCAGATTCAGTTCGAGCTTCCCGGGCACAGCGCCCCTACGCCCAGTAAAGTCATGCGCGTAGCGTTCCTACGTGCAAAATTTTCACGTGCGCATCACATATGCGTGCATGAATGGATCATTCCACCACCTAGAAATAGAAGGATTATTCCTTCATTCAGCCTCCCCTTAACCCAGGGTTTTATCCAGACATTCAGAGAGCTCGAGATCGTTGTCAGATTGCAACGGATTAAATAATTAACCCCCCATCGCCACTCGTCCCCAGATAAAAACAAAAGTGTACTCGAAGGATTCTATCAAGGATCCAAAATTGTACTATGTTCACTTGTTATATATAAAAGTTTTCAAATACTTTTTAAGGGCAAACAATCGCATCAAAGGAGGCGTCATTACAGTGATTGATATTCGAAGTCAGGAGAATCTGGCTGATATATCTGTTCACAAAGGACTTCAAGTGCCAGTTGATCGAAAACACATCAAAAAGATATGCTTGAAGGAACTCTAATATTATGTTTGTACAATTCTACCATTATGTTTTATACTATTATTTCAAAGAGAAATCTACTAGGCATCTATATTTTGGTTAAAGGGAGGACTACTAACTAGGAGAATATCAGGTATAGTAGTTAGTCCTTCGGAATATTATTCCTCTGCTATAGTCTACTAGTACTTCTTATAAATAGAATAAGTCCGGTGAAATAATAGCTAGCCTTAATAAGTTCTCGGTCATCGTGGATATTTGGCGTGCATTATAGGAAGCACAGATAACTCAGCACTACAAAGGAGCAAAGTACTCCATGCTGCAATGGGGTGACACTGCCATGAGGTATCTAAATAGGGTAAAGCCTCGACTTTGGGCTTTGTCATAGAGGCTTAGCACTGCATATATGCAGTTAGCCTAATGCTGAAGAATGGAAAGTTGTAGGAAGAACTACAAAAGAGGCATGTGACCTCATAATACAGTGATGTGATACCACGATGAGGTAAAAGATGTATAACCTCAGCTTTAGGCTATGTCACGGCGATGTAGCACCACAAAGGAATGCAATGCCTCATGCTGAGTAGTAGAGTACTACAAAGAGGCATGTGACCTAATGCTACAGTAGTTTGACACCTCGAAAGGGGTTAAGATCAGCCACCGCTTTTTGGACCGCTCCATTAACGTCCACATACTTGAAGCATTGATAAAGAGTTGATGGCACGATATTATGCTCATGAAGAAATGGTCTTCATAGCAAGACATTATAGGAGCCATGATTGTCGATCACATAGAATCTGACCTTTGTATGGAGATTGTCGATTTGTACTTTCAGGTGAATCTTCCCTAGGGATTCACTTCTACCAGAATTAAATCCCAGGATTGTCGTGATAGTTGTGGAAAGATTATGTACAGGGATCTTCAGAGCATCTAGTAGAGTCTTTAGCATGATACTGAGTGCAGACCCAGGATCGATCAGGATGTGGTCAACCTTTATTGTATCGACATATCCCGTAAAATAGAGAGGCCGGTCATGTCGATTGTCTTCCAGCAGCATATTATCTTGTGTAAAGGTGATGTTGGGTGTCAGCTCCATCACACTATGACAATGAAAGTAGGTCATAGGTTCTTCGTCTGGCTTCTTAAGCAGTGTCAGACAAGTGTCAGCTTGTATCAAAGCTTCATTCAATGTTTCTCGAGTTTTCCTTAAGAGACGCAAAAGTTCAAAGATTGATAACCTTGCTGGAGTATTAGCCAGTTGAGCCAATATATCAAAGTTATAAGACTTCTCAAGTCCAAGAGGTGGAATCTCCTTTAATACTTTATCGAAGTAGACAGGTTGTCTTCCTTTGTCGGTCGCTGTCAGTTTGGAAGGAATTGGTTCCATTGGAGGTGATGAAGCCGATAGAATATTAACAGCAGGAGCAAATGATGCTGGAGGAGCCTCCGGAGCTGGAGCAGGGCTCTTTTGACCTTCTGAATAGTCTTGAATAGTCTCTCAGGTAAAATCTCCCAGATGTGGTACCAGTTAAGGCTTCTTATTCGGATATAGGTTCGAAGGATACCATATTGCAACTCTTTGTCCAGATCTTGCTTTTGGACAACTTCCTTTGACAAGATAAGGAGTCTGTCCAGAAACCCAAACCAACACGAGATTTGTTGTGTGAAAGGCATAGAGAAAGAGGTACATGAGATCTTTTTCCATGATTCAGGCCATGAGCCTTTTGTAGATTATATCCCATCTTCGTCATGAGTTTAGGAATTGTTGACTATATAGATGGGAGGCTGGTTGGTAATTGGCCTCTAGTTTTGGCAGCATTATCTCATAAGAAAAAGAAGAAGAATCTACCGTCGAGGTGAAGGTAGCAGTTAAAGATGGAAGACAATGTTCACCTAATGAAGTCATATGACATAACTTATATTTGGCTGCTTTCTTAAACTTTGTGGATAAAGAAGGTGATTTAAAGTCAGCTACCAAATCAGAATAAAACTACATAATCTTCCTTTTATCGGTTGACAAAGGAACAAGACCATCAGTTCGTGTAGGTGGAAGATTGACAATCTCCAGAGTAGCTTTCGGAATAGGTATGACTCCATCCTGCACAAGTTGAGCAGGAAAATCGCCAAAATATAGAGAAATGACATTAGCAGTTACGGTCTTCCCATCTTGTTGAAGAGTAATTACGCCGAATTTGATCATCTCTTGGATTTTCCCATTGAGCACATAGAATACTCGAGTCGGGTATCCAATAAAGTTGTGATACACACGATATTTAGGATGATCAGTTATACCCATTTCTTCTGGCCTCTTTGCATCTGACAGCTGAAGTTTATTGCTCTGAATCAAGGAATCAAAGATGCTCATGACATTATCTTCATCGAAGGAGTATTCTTCATTAGGACGTGGTACCCTTTGTAGTGGTGTCGTTGGAGTAGGTGTTGACTGAGACTGATCTATATTGATGGCTAGAGCTTCTTTGCATTTAACATTGATAGCCAAAGTCTCTTTGTCTTTGCAATTATTCTGATGGCCGTCGCTGTTGGATGTAGTATGTTCATCTCTGTCAAGATTAGGCATCGGAATGCCTAATTGTTTGAACTTGTCGATACTTTCTTCTGCTGTCTTGTCATTTACTATGAAGGAAGGCCAATCTTGAAACTGTGTAGAGCTAGTCCACATACTGATTATAGGCAACAAGTTTGATTTGCATGTGTCTATAGTCAGAGCATCTGGAGTTTCCAGAGGCATTTTGAGTGCCTCACGGCAAAATCGTTCAATAAAACGTTCAATAGTTTTATTATGCCGTTGTTTGATTTTGATGAGGGCTGACATAGTCATGCCATTTGATCCCTCAAAAAATTATTCCAGCAACATTTGTTTGAATCCAGAAAAGGAGGTTATGCAACTGTCTGGCAAACTATGGTACCAGTCAAAAACTGCACCAGCTAAGCATCCTACGAATACTCTAGTGAGTAGAGCATCATTTGACTGAAGTTGATCGGCCATTACCTCAAAATTGTTGAGGTACTGGCTTGGGAATGTACTGCCATCAAACAACATAATGGTAGGATGTTTGTATTTGGGTAGAAACTGGACTTCCTTCTACTCTATGGGATAAGTTTGTTTAATCCCAAGCTTCTGTAGGCCGTCTTTCTGTTTGAAGGCTTCAAATTGAGTACGCAAAAGTTTTAAAGCCTCGTTAGCTTCTTCCAGTAGTTGTGGAGCAGTAGACTGATTTGGTGTGTTAGGAGGAGGGACTGTATGATAAGTACCACCTCCAGTACTAGACTGACTTGGAGTATCCTGAACTGGTACTGAAGCAGTATGAGGAGACTGTACCCCTAGACTAATATTGACGGAAGCAGATGCTGTTACAGGTTCTTGGGTCAGAATCGAATTCGTAACCGGTGGAACCGTGTGTTGTGCTATAATCACAGCATGCATACCTGTCATCATTTTAGCCATGCTCTTCAAACCGGCCTCTAAGACAGCAATTCTCTGCTCTTGACTGTTAAAGCTAGATATGTCTTGTTCCTTATTAGTAACATATGCTGTCACTTTTCTGGCCACTGAAGAGGAACTGGTAGAAAAGATGGTATGCTCAGAACTTTCACTGTCGGCATCCAAGTCATACAAGGAACTACTCTTAGGACAAGGGATAGGAAGATTCCTTTGACTGAAGAAATCTTGGTCAGAGTTAGGAAAATTCTTTTGACCGATTGTTTTTTGGTCAAAGGAAAGATTCCTTTGATAGATTGTATCTCGTTCGGAAGGAAGATTCCTTTGACCGATTGTATCTCGGTCAGAAGAAAGATTCCTTTGACTAATTGTATCTCAGTTTCTTGATCTGGTGTGTCGGTAGACCCCTTCATCGGAATCACGGATCCGATCTAAGTATTGTTGACTGGGGTTGCAGGATGCATTACGTCTCGGACGCTTTCCAGCCTAGTGCTTCGGGATGTCATGTTGACAGAAGCGTACAATAATTCATCTTCGTCCACTATTACTGGTTCAGAAGTCTGAACATAGTTCAAACGATCGAAGACAGACCGCTTAGCTGACTGGCAGCAATATTTGATGACTACCTTGTGGTGATGATTGCAGTAATGTTCTTATTGTGGAGCAACAAGTGGATGAGTTGACCTTACAATCTTTCGCTTCTGTGCAAGAAGTTCACGGAGATCGGTTACAACGACAGGACGAGAAGAAGTCGGAGGGATGTATTCCTTGATGACATTGGGAACATGATTTCGGTTCTTGAGATGTCATGTACCCTGATTGTACAAGGAGGTGCTAAGTTAATTGGCATAGGTAAGAGGATTCTTGACTTTAGGAATCTACTTCTGGCGCAAGTTGGCTGCTGGCGCGCATTGAGACTCATTGAAGTTGCTCTTGACTGGCGCTTGTTATGATGGGCGCACAAGTTAGATAGGTGCACCATTTGTGTGTCTATTTGAGACACTAGCTGCTTTCCTTGTTTGGACCTTGAGATGCACAGGGTTAGCAGATCCTGACTTGAATTCTTAGGAGTAGGCAGAATGCCTGTTTGTGCTGCGCACCCTGTTCCTGTGCGCTTAGCACGGCACAATCGAGTAGCAGAAAGCTTATTCTAAACAGAACTTACTTTCTCGTCAGAGATTTGATTGTCTCTGTCAGGATGAGTATTTTTGCCTAAAAGAGTTTTTGTATTGATTGGTGCATGGGCGCAACCTGAAGTATTTTCTGCCGAGTCAAAGACCAGGGAAGGATAAGAAAAGGCCAAATGGTGCTTTCCTTTGTACTGCACCAAGGCAGAAATAGGTGTATTTCGAACAAGTTTTAGACTTGGGAAAGAAGAGGGATTAGCTAAAAAGCATTTCCCCTTGTTTTACGCCAGAACAGAAATAGGCATAGCTTGCGCAGAATGGGAAAAGTCAAAAGACGCTTTCCTTTATTCTGATTAGTAGCCTTACTGGATAGGTTGTTCTTCGAGTTCAGAACTAGAGAAAAAGAGAGAATAGCCAAAGGGCATTCCCCTTTGTTTTGTGCCAGAGAGGCAACAAGCACAGGTTGTACAGAAGCAGTTGTTGAGTACTTGGGAGTCCATACGGTGCGCACCCTATTCTTGGCAGCCACAGTTATACGCCTAGTACCCCCAGTACTAATCATGGCTTCGTAGTCTGTTTGGTCGACTTGTACGACCAAGATCTTTTCCGTCTTACCGATCAACGCGGTATCACATTGAGTTGTCACTTTCTCGTCGGAGGAGAAAGTCATCCCCAGCAGAGTCACCATTTTTTTTGTAAAAACAAAAGTTTGAATTTTACAAACTAAGAAAGAAAGAAAGTACAAGAGTACAATGATTTCTGGAGAAGTAAAATTATAGGAATCTGATCAGAAGACGATCACTTTATCCCTTGGATGATGTGATATTGAAGACACAAGCGTCTGGAGAATGCAGTAGCACTTTAGCAGGAGATTATGATCATTAGTGATGCTTTAGAACTGATTTGAAACTCTATTTATAGAGTTTTGAAATAACTGTTTTCTGAGTTATGCGCACTTCAGGTTGCGCGCCTTCTATCTAGTTGTGCGAACGGTTACTTGAACTGATGGGTACGCATTGTAATTTATGAGTAAAATGTGTGTACGGGCAGTGTAGTGGACATGTTCTTCGAAATTAGTGGCATGCGTGCCACGTCATCCTGCTTTTGAACAAAAGTTGATCGGGTGGCACCAATACACTAGGTGGAGCGAGCGCGCAACTTGACGTTTGGTGCCTTTGACTGGATCTTTTGTGCTATGATGATTGATCCTCGCGCTTCTTAATAACTTGTGCGAGCTAGCTGTCAGCATTAATGCATGCTAACAAAATCTCCTCGAGCGTCGCATTGTACGGGGTTCGAATGGATTTTCTTCAACTGACGAGCTGTCAGTAATGATGGCAGCCGTTACTGCTTCTCGAGGATGCTTGCCACGTGGAGCTCGTGCACTCTGGCTTAAGCGCAATCTGAGACCTGCGCAACCTAGTGATCTGGTGCAACTTAATTCTGATGCTTTGTTGAGAGGGGCGCCCATTTATTTTTAGGCTTCTACACTTGGTAACCTGCCAATTGTTATGTACAGTAATACTATCAAAAGACACAATAAATGCTCAATGAAAAGAGGAGATATGATCATATAAAACAAACTGAGCAAGGTCCCAACCATATCTAACACGAGAATTTCTTGCATTGCTGCGAGTGGTCTGCCGTAAAAAAATAATGGTGTAGGAGGAGTAGGTGTGGAAGGAGTTGGAAGAATGATAATGTAACGACCTGCTCTGCCTTAGCAGAATGTCGATTCAGAACGGCAAGTACGACGACTCAAACGAATCGTCGACTCGAAGAGTTGCGTCGACCCGATGAAGAATCGATGCAAGACTTACATTGGCCCGTCGAAGAGGAATCCAGACTTAGACTTTCAAGGCGCGCTCAGAGTATCGCTCGTCCGATTCGAACATCGCTAAGGGAGGTGGCTCTGATGAACCTACCTTTGCTTAGCCTAGACATATAATAATACGGACTGTATTGTTAGATTGCTAGGCGATAACTCTATGCATGCTAATAAATGACTAAACGCACCTAGCTAAGGGAATAACTCCCATCTTGCATGCTTGTGTAGAACTTGGAAATGAACTAGAAATAATACTTTAACCTTGGCACCGCACGACACATTCGTGCTCGCACACAGCTTAGTTTTGAATAAAATTGGCTATGTGTTAACTCGTGAATGAAATACTTGTCACTTAGAATCGCACCACAACATGAGTTATGAAATAATGAATGGTTTAGTAGATTGAGGCAGGAAGACTATCAACATAGTCATTCCGTACGGAATATGGAAACATAGAAAGGCTTCGGGACTAATAGGTCGCCAAGGAGGTTCCCATACAGGGAACTGCATAGTGAATGAATGTATGAATGAATGAACAAATAAACAATTGAATGAATGAACAAGTGAAAGAAGAATAAGGAAGAAAAGAATGGTTAGCGACAGGTATGACGGGGTCGTGCAACGGGGATCGCTACCCACGCTGCTCCGATGCCGCCGCCAACCTGGTCGATAATACATTATGGCTCAAGACAGCCTGATAAGACAAATGGCCCATGACAGTCAGATGTGATAAATGGCTCAAGACAGCCGATAATCCATTTAGGCTCTCGACAGCTCAACAGTTTAACTAAAGAAATAAGAATACGAAATGGTCGCGGACAACTCATGTACGAGTGATAGAACAAACGATTCCAAGGCAACGATCACGACATCGTGGCCAGCCTAGGCAGAAATCATGGCTTACGGGTGGCTTGTGTGCGTGCTCGGGCACACAGAAGACGTAAGGCCTGGGTATGTCGTAGCCTATCAAGGTGTACCAGCCATCACGCTTGATAGATACGAATACCATAAGGAAAATGTCCAAATGGCTTGTAGAGCCAGCGACCGATGCATATAGATTAAGTTGGCTCGATTGCGATAATCCGCGTGCGAGACCTTGCATTAAAACAAGTAAATCTGGCTAGCTGAACACGCTATGTTACTGAATAAAACATATCTAAACAACTGCTGAGTATAACACATCATGACAACTTGAGTAAGCTGAACAACTGTAGAACTGAACGAAGCGCCTTCTGAACAGGCTTGAATATAACACACCAAATAAACTAGAGTACTTCGTACAAATGAGTTAGAAACATGCCTACGACGTGCTAGAACCTGAGGTAGGGATACGTCCTGGACACCTGAATGTTTACGTAAACTCCGTTAGTTCGTTATATATGAACTGTTGACTAACATGGTTTACATGGGCAGGAAAGACCGGATGGTAAGTATGGATAAGTCGTGCATGTATTTCCATACGACACTTGATATCAATAACACGAGATATGCTTGAATGATATGCCATGAAACTGATCCTAAGGCAAGATTAGAAAGACAATGAATGATAGATGATGCAAAAAAGTAAAATGAAAGTGTTTGGTAATGATAGCGAGTGGGCGAGCTAGCCTCCCCACCAGTGCATAACAATGTAATGATAACCACATAGTCTACTTACAGGGTACGAGAGAACCACGTCGGGTGCGGGGACTTCCTTCGAACGCGCTGAGGCACGAAGCTAACTCTGGAGCCTTGGAGCATTGTAAAGGAATGGAAGCACCATATACATGACATAATGTATCAGAACATCGCCATGAATTATTCCATCTTGTAAGCCACTTGGCACGTCTTTTATGTTTCAGAGAGAGAGAGAGAGAGCTTGAGTGACTTGTAATCTCGACCTAACGCCGCTTGTACCACTTCTTAAAAATCAATAAAGAGATAGAATTTGTTCTAACTTGAGTTTATTTACTTTCCGTTGTAAATGGGGACACTCTGTGCGACTCTGTGGCCTAACTTCAATCGGTCGTTTCTGGACTTGGCCTTGCACGAGAGCAACTTAGTCTCGTGCGGCATCACGCCTTAGCGAGGACGATCGCTCCTACGGGAGCGGGGCATGACAGATATCACCTGAAAGGGGATTTGGTGGTGGTGTAGGTGTCTCAGGAGTCGAGATGGAAGCAAGCATAGGACTTGGCACTGGCATTGTAGGTACCGGTCCTGCAGTTTGCTTCCCTCTCCTGCTGTAGGTAAGTATCTTCTTCTGAGCAGTGGGCCTAACACCTCTTATCTCCTTCTCCTGTTCTTCTTCACCTTTCCACTCCTCAACCGCGCCTCCATGCCATACTTTAAATTGGTAACCAGGCTTTCACCAATCTCTCCCTTTCGTCTTATAGTTGCATTATTAGATGAGTTGTTTGAGGTTCCCTCCTGACGGTAGTATGGCTTATGCTTCCTGAAGTAAACATCCATGCTCACAAACTTCTTCTTTTCTACTGGGCTTCAGCATGCATACCCCTTCTAAGTCGCCGAGTAGCCCATGAAGATGCACTTGACTGCTCTAGGATCAAGTTTTCCAACTGACAGTCTGTTGTCCTTCACAAAATACACGCAGCCAAACACCTTCAGTGGGAGTATCCTACTATTATTTTCTTACAATATTTCACATGGAGACTTTCATTCCAGTACCTTCGAGGGTAGCCTATTGATTAGTTGAGTTGCTATCAATACTGTATGGCACCACAGACTTTATAGGATATTCATATCAATCATTATGCTTCATGCCACCTCCAGAAGGTGTCTGTTATTCCTTTCTGCTACTCTATTTTGTGCTGGTGTGTATGTACATGTGGTCTGAAGCTGTATCCCTTAGGCTGACAAGTATTCTGTAAGTACTCTGTTGGCATACGCTGTCTCATTGTCAGACCTCAATACCTTCACCACTGTCATGTACTGAGTCTGGACATATTTATGAAATCCCAAAAACAGGTAGATACATCACTTTTATTCTTCATCAAATACAGCCAAGTGACACAAGAAGAACAATCAATGAAAGAAATAAAATACTTGTAACCATTCATAGTAGTAATGGCGCATGGCCCCCAAACATCAAAATGTATTACATCAAAAACAGACAAGCTCTTATGACCCATACTAGCATATGAGCTTCTAGTAAGTTTGCATAAATCAAATGCATCACATACTAGTTTTTTTATTTGTTTTCTCATAAATAGCTGGATAGAATTTACTTAAAGTAGCAAAAGAGGAGTGTCCCATCCTCTTATGATGGAGTATTAATGTATTCTCGGCACTCATCTTTAATCGTTCCATTTATGCCTTCTCTGCCATAGACATCAATGCTGAATCCAGCCCTTTTCGATCAAGGTACCACAGTCTCTCATGCCAAGTGCCAGTCCTAAGTCTTCGTCCCATCTCTTTCTCTTAGAAGATCACCTTAGGAATATCAAAAGAGACAATTCATTTTAGTTGAAGAATTATAGAACTGATGAACAAAAGACTGACTGGAAAAGATAGAGCATACAAAATATTGGATAATACTGAACCTGTACAATTTACAGTACCCTTAGGGACCACTGACTGAAAAGTATCATAAGCTGTTTGAATGTTGTCTGTCCATGCTAGGTGAGTGTAGGAGGAGAAATCACTAGCATTTTTTGTCACATGCCGAGATGCCTCCGAGTCGATAATACAGTCTAATATTTTAAGGAAAGACAGATGAAAGGACGAGTGAGTCGTCAATAACTTCTGATGGAAGGACATATATGGCGTTGTCTCCAGTGAAGAATGAGGTGGACACCTTCTCGATTCCACTCCTCCTATCTCTATCATTTGACACTCTCTACTTCCTTCTGGGTGCCTCCGACATGCTCATCAGTGTCTGATCTTCCTCAGTAAAGGTACCACCAGCTCCTTCATCCCCTTCTACTACCAGTAGGTTCATTCGATAATCTTCTCCACTACCCCGTCAACCCCGACGACCACGACTATGTCGTCCAAAATGTCCATGTCCACCAAATTGTCTACATCCACCACCTGGATCTCCCTCCTTAGGTGGTTTGGTGCAAGCATACCGATGATGTCCCATCTCTTCGCAGTTGTAGCACTGTCGGTTGTGCTGCAAGGACTCTCTCTTAGGTCCTGTATTGCTCGAACTGGTAGCCGCCAGTGCTAACTTTACCTCAGGAGGACTACATGCCCCATCTGCAGCTTGATGCGAGTCTCCTCCTGGATCATGGCCGAGATAGCCTCCTTAAGGATAGGAATCTTCGGTTGGGTTAGAAGTAGTGTTGTCCTATGAGCAAAACTACAGCCATCCCATTAAGGAACTTTATTGTCCTCTCCTGTAGACATACATGTCTCTCCTTGTACTTCGGGTCCTCGCAGCTCGTCCGATGTGAGGAGTGATCGTAATCCAACCACAGACGCTCCAACTCTGTGGCATACTCCTGCACCGTCTTCTCTTCTGTATGGTAATGTCGATCTCCTCCTTTATCTAGAACACCCTTAAGTTGTTTCTTAGATCATCGTAGGTCCTCCTTAATTTCTCCTATGCGTCCTTCACCATCTTGATGTCATCTATGGTGGCGACAATCGACTGGACTAAAGAATTGAGAAGCCAAACGTTGATCACCATATAAGTGGACTTCTACTCATTGCGTCCTGAAATTGCCCAAGTTTTTTCCTGCGAGGGTTTTTCTCAACCGCCGTGACCAACTTAGGTACGTAGCTGGTCCATCAAGCTTCAGATCGATGGAGGGAAGCTCCAACTTTGTCGATGTTCGTATCGTACTCTCACTAGCCGACAGTTTCATCAGCTTCATCAACGTTGCAACCTTCGCAGAGTCCAGCTTCTTGATGATCTCCTCTATCGATCCTCCTCTTTTTCGATCACCTCACACCCGTTCTACGATTCACGCTCGTCCCTTTCTTCCTCTCCTAGATTCGATCATGTCTCTCACTATTGGATCTAGGCCTTCAATGTCCAGAATGACCCTGCGGGTGACTTTGAAAACTGCAGCTTTGCGGTGGTGGAGGCGGTGGGCTGACTAACAGGGGAGTGGGCGCCGTCAGGCGGGTGTCTCCGACCAGCGGCCATAGCAAGCAACAACAGCGGCAACAGCCGCGCACGTGCGACGGAGGTACCCATAAAGCAGCAGCTGTTGGCGGCATAGTCGGTGTACAACAGGGGCGGCATGTAGCAGCCGGCGGTGGCGGTGGCTGTGGTAGTGCTGATGATGATGGTGGTGACAAATAGGGTTAGGGTTTGGGAAATGTGGCGGTGACGGCTAGAATTTTTAGTGGCTTTGATACCATGTTGAATATTTGTGATGATTCTATTAATAATCTCATAGCTATATGTAGCATTACAATCCTACTCATTACATTAAACCCTCTGTGGATTATCCTGTACGGCAACAGCCGCGTGCGTGCGACGGAGGTAGCCGTGAAGCAGCAGCTGTTGGCGGCATAGTCGGTGTACAACAGAGGCGGCGTGTAGCAGTCGGCGGTGGCGGTGGCTGTGGTAGTGCTGATGATGATGGTGGTGACAAATAGGGTTAGGGTTTGGGAAAGGTGGCGGTGACGGCTAGAATTTTTAGTGGCTTTGATACCATGTTGAATATTTGTGATGATTCTATTAATAATCTCATAGCTATATGTAGCCTTACAATCCTACTTATTATATTAAACCCTCTGTGGATTATCCTGTGGCATATTATGACACACCAAATATAATAACATGATATTCCAATATATTTATTCTAATATACCAATACTATGACATGGCATAAAGCCGATACTCTACCTCATCGTAGTGTTATTCTACTGCAACATGAGGATACAAGTCTCTTTGTAGTGCCAAATTATCCAGCATAAAGCCTTGTGCTTCCTTGCAGTGCTACATCGTTGTGACATTGCTTGTGAAGTTGAGGCTTTACATCTTTTACCACTTCGTGGTGTCACACTACTGTAGCATGAGGTCATTGGCCTCTTTGTTCTGCCTACCACTCTTCATTCTACAGTATTAGACTACATGCCTATATGCGAGTACTATGCTCTAGAGGTACCTTATGTGGCCCGAAGCCCCTTTCGACTTACCTCATGTGGCGTCATCCCACTGTAGCATAGAGTACTACGCTCGTTTGTAGTGTTGTGTTATCTGTGCTTCCTTAATAGTTTGAAATGTCTGAGAAGTCATATGGCATCGAAGCTATCCTCCCATAGGACTTATTATACTGAAAGAACAGTTAGTAGACAATAGCGGTTCTGGGTTCATAACCCGTCAATGTCTCAGAGGACTACCTACGGTCCTTTATATTCTCCAAGTCAATGATCCTTCTTTGTACCAAAAGCTAAATGCCTAGTAGATTTTTCTTTAAACAACTAGCATAAAACTTTATTTAGAATTACAAAGACATAATATCAGAATACCTTCAAGCATTTTTTTTGTTATTTCCTCGACCAACAAACACTTCAAACCTTTGGTAAATGGATATGCCAGATTCTCCTGGCTACGAACATCAATTACTATAATATCTCTAGGTTTGAGGCGATCATTCAGTGCTCTGTGTCTAACCCGCACATTTTTTTTACCATTGAAGAGATCATTTGATTCCACTGTTGTAGTCGTCTGGTAGTCGCAGTAGATTGGTACCTTCGAAATCTGCACACCAACCAGAGAAATATCATACATGAGCTTTCGAAGTTATTCTGCTTCATCCGCTGTAGCTGCTAGTGCAAAGAATTCAGATTCCATAGATGAATGAGAGAGTATAGTCTGCTTCTTTGACTTTTGCGATAAATATGCTCCACCCATGGAGGAGACGTATCCTCCTCTGGACCGTTCGCTCTCAACTTCTAAGCTCCAACTTGTATCACTGAAGCCTTCCACTACCGTCGTATAACCGTTGTAGTACAGTATATATTTCCGAGTCCATTTGAGATATCGTATAACTCTCTTCATAGCTTTCTAGTGCTCAACTCCTGTATTTTTTGTGAACTAACTAAATATCCCTACGACAAAAGCTATATCAGGCCTCGTGGCATTTGTAGCATACATCAGACTCCTTATGAAGCTTGAATACTCCCACTATCTGACACTTTTTCCTAGATTAAGCTTCAACTTCTGGTCACCACTGTACGAAATATCGATTCCTAGAAGATCCTGATATCCATAGCGAGTGAGCAACTTTTCAATATAATAAGACTGTGATAGCGCTAGCCCAACTTTTGTCCGAATGATCTTTATCCCAAGGATAACATCAGCATCTCCCAAGTCCTTCATACTGAACTTGGACGAAAGGAACTTCTTTGTCACTGTAGCATATTCTAGATCCGTGCCCTGGATTAAGATGTCATCCACAAGAAGACAAATGATGACTCCTTTCCTATCAGCGAACTTAGTGTAAACACACTTATCCGTCTCGCTAACTTTATAGTTGTTTGATCTTATAACTTTATCAAACTTCTCTTACCATATCTTGGGAGCTTATTTCATACCATACAATGATTTCACCAACTTGTAGACTTTGTCTTCAAGACCAATGATGATAAAATCCTTCTGGTTGTTACATGTAAATCTCTTCGGTCAAATCTCTATTCAAGAACACTATTTTTACATCTATCTGATGAATTATCAGCTTGTAAATTGTACCAAGAGCAATCGGCATCCTAATGGTCGTCAATTACACTACTGAAGCATACGTGTCAAAGTAATTGATCCCCTGCTTTTGAGAAAACTCCTTGGCTACCAGCCTTAACATGAACTTGTCAACAGTTCCATCAGTCTTATCTTCTTTTTGAAGATCCATACATCTGATTGGTTTTACTCCTTCAGGTAGATCGACCAACCTCCAAGTATTGTTAGAGGTGATTGAGTCATATCATAATTAATAGCCTCCTTCCAGAAGACAACATCTCTGGTCTTCGTCGTCTCATCATAAGTAAACGGATCTGCTTTCACATGATATGTAACAAAATCATCTCTTAATTCCTTCTGTCTTCTCATCCGCTTAGCAAATAGCTCTGCAATTTCTAGTTCATACGTTGTCTTTTCAATGACAACAACTTCTTGGACTACATCTTCGTTCGTAGTGACATTTTTTTTTCTATACCAATGTTATACTCCAGAATGTCCGTGAGAACAATGTTCTTGTGACTTGCAAATTTGTCTTAAACATATTTTACCTCGCGAGATTCGATGATTAATTTTATTCAATATAAAGAAACCTTCGAGCATCACTCTTTTGAGCATATCCCAAGAATATAGTTTTTGTAGTTTTCATTTCCAGCTTCTAAATCTTCATATCGGAAGCTCTAAATATGCCAAATACCCCTACACTAGAAAAACATTCAAGTTGGATCTGATCTTAAAGTAGAGTTCATGAGGAGTAACTTCGAAAGTTACAAATGGTACTCTGTTCAACATGAAAGTAGCCGTGAGTGCAACTTCTCCCCAGAAGCAGTTTAGAAGTCCCACAATTAAAAACATTGAGTTCATCATCTCTGTTAATGTTTCGTTCTTCTTTTTTGTCACTCCAGTAGATTAAGGAGAATACGGAGTAGTTGTCTGATTGATAATTTCATGTTCTTCGGAGAATGATGCGAATTCAAGAGACCGATACTCCCTACCATGATCACTCCTTAGTCTCTTGAGTTGTTGTCCGGTCTGATGTTTGACTTCAGCCTTGAAGTTCAAGTTCAAAGAGTCATCATGAAAGTTATGAAATATTTCATTTCGATCTTTATGGAGAATACAGAGGAGTTGTCTGATTGATAATTCCATGTTCTCTGCAGAACGATGCAAATTCAAGAGACGAATACTTCTTGCCTCAATCACTCCTTAGTATCTTGGGTTGATGTCTGGTCCGACGTTCGACATCATCCTTGAAGTTCAAGTTCGAAGAGTCTTCGATGAAAGTTTTGAAGTATTTCATCTCGACCTTTGTAGAGAATTGTTTGAAGTCACAGATATTTGAGTGCACCAATTCCAGAAGATCTATGCTTTGGTTTACCCATTTATTTGAATAGTTTTTTGGTGATCTTTTGTGCACAGACCTCACATTTCTCTACTATCTTACCCCTACATTTGGAGATAAGCCCTAAAGTAGACATCTTTTTTGTTCTTTTACAATGAACGTGTTCTAGTTTATTGTGCCACAATTCAAGAGTACAATAATAAGAAAAGACTGCATTAACTTTTTAAATATGACTTACAAGCTAAATCTTGAACATCCCTTCGTACAAGATGCTTTCCTAAAGTATGTTTCTTTATAAGACATCACTATCTGCCTACCATTGATGTCCATCCTCAAGCCTGTGTTACATAACAGACTCCCTGAGATAGGTTCTTAGTGATCATCGGTATATGCTTCATATCCTTTAGCGTTAGCGACTTTTCCGAAGTCAGATTCAGCACCACCGTTCCGATCCTAATTGTACTTTAGCTTGTGCCTAGTTTGCTACTGAAATCTTCTCGGAAGCAGGTTTGTGTGTGGTGAACAACTCCTTTTTGAGCAAATATGGCAAGATGTACCAATGTACACCCACCAGTTAGTGTTAACACCGGTTGAGTCAACCTGTGCAATCATAGCAACTAAGTTAGCTTCGTTTTGTTTTTTTGATTTGGACTTGGATCTGCAGTCCTTCGTGTAGTGGTCCTTCTTGCCACAATTGAAGCAAGTCACATCCAACATGGGCTTTGACTTGAATATAGTCGACTTCACTATCAGATGGTTGAAGTCCTTCTTGTTATTATGAAAAGCCTTCTACTTCCCCTAGGAGTCTCCAGCATGCACCATGTTTGCCTTAGCAAACTGCTTGGATAATGTGTCCACTTTGACCTGAACCATGGTTTCATCTTCAATATGAATCTAGTGAAGAAGGTCTTCAAAAGTGACCTCCATCTTCTTTCGCTTCATGTCAGTTGTGAACTTGTTCCAACCAACAGAAAGTTTGGTAACAATGGCTCCCACCATGCATTTGTCCTCTTGCTTCATGTCTTTCTCCTCAAGTGTTTGCTGTATCTTGAGTAACTCTTTGACTTACAACAGCATAGTCTTCTCATCTTCAAACCGCATTTTGAAGAGTTTCTCGACGAGATGAATCTTCGATATATTCTCGTTGAATTTTTAGTGCTTTTCCAGAGCCTCCCAGATGTCCTTATCATTGACCTTCTTGCGGTATGATTCTGCAAATGAATCATCTATGGCGTTCAGAATCAGCAACTTACAAAGGTTGTTGTTCCTCCACTTTGTCTGGACCACAGCAATCCTTCGAGCATTATTATTTTTCGGAATAGAAGGTTCAGCATCTGTCAATACGTAATCAACGTTCACGAGTTGAAGATTAAGGCTGTTCTTCTTCTTCCAACTATTGTAATGTTCTCCGTCAAACTTCTCAATTTTGTTAAAACTTGTGTCGAAAAAATTTGTACGGTTGTTCTCCATCTTACTCGGATCTTGCTTTGAGATTGTTAGTTCCGATGCATATCAAAAGATAGAGGAACAGAGGGCAGGAACAGAGATGTGAGACAAGATCTCCCAAGAGATATTCTCTTTGTTATGATCCTGAAGTTGTAATCGATATCAGAAGTTCAGTACACTAATTTGCCCTCTAATTACTCAATTCCAACTAAATACAACTATCAAACTCATATTACAATTTTCCCTTCGCTTCAATTACGAACTGACAGAAATAGAGAATGTTCTTCCTTGCAAACATGTTGCAATTGAGACATACCTCTTACAAAGAGAAAGAAGAGAAGGAGAAGAAGAAACAGAAGAAGAATCTTGCTGGCATGATGAAGATCACCGTTGCTTAAAATGAGATTTGTCCCACACGATCTGCTTATAGGAACCAGTAAGTTCGCAAAGACTTCTAGAACACTCATCGTTACCTCTGCAGAGACTCGCATGAACACCTGGACTCCAGCAGCAAATACTCTCTCCGTCTTTGTTTTTCGAAGTAAATTCTCAAAGGGGCATGAAAAGAGTATTTATAGAGTAGGGAGGAAATACTAACCCTAATCCTAGCCGTCAACTAATTATGGAAAGATAGGATTGAATTAGATTCAAATCTCACAAAAATCAAATATGAATATTTGACTCTATCTTCCCATAACTGTTCAAATCCTGAAATCAGTGGAGTTCAACGCCTACAGCTCTATCTGCACATATGCGCACAGTAGCGCAGCAATAACGCAGCCATAGCGCAGCCATAGCGCAGCCATAGCTGCTCCTGCGTGCATAAGCCAGCAGCGTAGCAGCTAATGTGCATGCGCAGCAATTCAGCATCGCATGCGCGCATACGCATATTGCCGGGCATAGCCTCGCATAGCCCGCGCATAGACCGCTCAAAGCCACTATAGACCCGTATAGCCCATGCGCCCGCGCATACATCTCGCGCAAAGTGCAAATTGCGCCATCAAATCTAACTTTGCGTCCGAGTCCGAGTCCGAGTCCGAGTCCGACTCGTTAAGCCCCTTTGGGGCTTAACTCCAAAAGAAATTTTCCAAGAGTGACGAAAAGCATAAATGCTTTCTTGAGGAGTTTCAATTTAATCTTACTTGGAAAACATCCCACATGGCACCCACCATTTGGGCCACCACCCCATGTGCATCTCTCAACACCAAGCAAAGCATGATATTATATTGAGATACTCAGAGTGTTTTCTAATGTGGGACTATCTTTCTAGCTCTCAATGAGGAACACCTCCATGAGTATAATGAAAAACTCCGACAAGCTTGCAACTTCAAATGCTTATCGCAGGAATAACCAAAAGGACCCCAAATAGACAGCTTCCCTTGTGTAACATGGATCACTTACAAGATTTAAGAGATCTATTGGATTTGAACTTATAATTCGATCCAACAAGACATTATCATGTACGGATCTAGATTTGCAATAATCTAACCTGAATGTGCCAATTAAGACCCTGAGCATGAAGCATAAGAAATTAATTAAAAGGTTCCCTTGAAAGTTCAAAGTTCATTATAGGAAATATTCTCAACACTTAAAGGCATACAGACTTACAGTTCTCCGCCTCTTTCCTACAGCGTGTCCGGTCCCCACCAAGATGCTTGTAAATTCGAGATACGAGCAACTTGTGTCACTATGCAGAGTAAGTACTAATAGTATCAATTGTTGAACTTCTCATTAAAAGTATATACTTTAGAACATCTCATTTCGTTATGTAGGAGATTTAACAAAAGCGATTAGAAGAGATCAACCAATAGACAAAGTGAAAGACAACAAAAGTAAGGGGGAAAAAAACTTTGGCTGGAAATCGATCCAGAACCTTTTATATGCTACAACCACGCATCATGCCAACTTAAGCTGTTATCTATTTCCTGTGTTCTCTTATAAGCTGTTATAAATGAATATCTACATATTCTACTACATGGCTAAATCTTTTTTTTACATGCACCATTATATTTTAGACTGGGTTGTCAACTTGTGTATAGTATCTTGTATCAAGTATCGTATGATACGATACACTAACTCTAGGAGTTTAGGTCTATATGAATTTTTTTTTTACTTGTTTCATCTTTATAAGTATATTTAGTTCCAGGATCTAGATACTATACATTACATGAACCAAGTAAAATGTCGAAACTACCTATCATCTTATATATATCCTACCGAATTAACTGGTACATAACAAAATGGTAGTGTATTGCACTGTATCATAAGATACATATCGTATATCTTAAGATACTAACACAGTACTGTACAGACCATGATATAAACATGACTACAATAGAACTAAGAACAAAGTAAAATACTGCAAGCTTGTAGTTTCACTTCATATTTTGTAGCTCCAACATTGACATGCCATGCCATAATTCGCCTAGAAAGACATCAGCATAATGTAGAACCAGGAGCGGATTTTTTATCATTGTGCTACCAATAGAATTTTCTTCATCATCTTCATCATCATCATCCAAGACTGCTGCATCATAATGGGGTTGGTTACAATGAAGTATAAAAAAGCTTCACAAAATCAATACGTTCTCTACTTCAATTTCTTAATATTCCAATCGCTCCCAAAGCAACTTCCTTCTACGGAAATTACATGTTTTCCAATTTGAATTTTTTTTTAATGTCATACATAAGAGAGGAACTTCCCCTGAGAGTGTGAAGAATCAAAGCTTCTCCTCTCAAACCATTTACACATGAACAACATATACCGTGGTCCAATAGAGGAACTAAATAATTTTTAACGCAAGCAGAAGTCACATGGTAAGTCCATTTATATAGTACGTGAAATATCTCTTGTTCCTTCATTAAGGCCACTCAAATGTCACTTGACCAAGTACCCCAGTGTCCCATGTCTCAAAATGGTGTCCAATATTCTAAAGAACGAACAAAAGTAAGAAACTGTTGGTACCAACTATTTTATCTAAACTAACAGTTCCTGCAAAGTAAGAATGGTTAATTTCTAACTGAGGATTAACAAAAGCAAGGACAAATAATATCAACTATTAAAAAGGATCATGGAAGTACAATGACAAGATAAACTATTAGATTACATATAGTTTGCGGTATCGTCCGATACCGACTGATACAGCTGATACCGATACGAATGTTCCGATCTGAACCGATCGATAACGATACTAACCAATGCCGACATGGGACTTCTCTTTTCTAGTTAATTGGGCAAAGAAAATTGAATGAAAAAGATCAATCAACAAGGGTGTAAAAGCATAATAAGGTTGTAAAAGCAGGTAATAAGGGTGTAAAAGCACAATAAGGTTGTATATATCGCAAGTAAACCAATTAGCAATGGTGACTGCTATTTCATTATATTTCAAAACTACTAAAAAACAACAGATGAAATACTTAAAATTATGCCTAAATGTAAAATATTTTTTCTAAAATTTTAATTATTTATTAATAATTATTTTCTTTGCGATACCAAAAAATCCGATATTCCTATCCGAAACCGCCAACCGATACTCATATAAATGATCCGATAACAATTCCCATAGTGCAAACCTTGGCTTATGAAAGTCAGGAAGACTGATCAGGGATACATTCTCTCTACAAATTTCTAGCTATTAAAGTCTAACATTTTATGTCTACTTCCTTCGAGGGTTAGAAATAAGAGAAATAATTTAAAATTGCCTCAATTCTATTTCATTAGTTAATGTGAATACATAGTTTTTTCATTTCCATTTCGATGTTTTTTAATATCAAGAGTCTGAAGACATACTAAAGGGAAAAAAAATGAAGTATATATACAAGAAAAACTTCTTTATCTGGAAGGCAATGTTTCTTAAATGCAAGGAAACTATTTAGATGAACAATGTAAGTAGATAGATGTATACATGAATTTACCTATATGAACATAAATATAAAACTATTTCTCCATAGTCGATACAAATGAAAATAATATCACTCATCCTTATTATTAAATATCAATTTGGGCATGTATAACTCATAAATTCAAATCAATAAACCAAACTTTCTTATCTAGTACTAAAAACTAATTTGAAATATAATCATTTACTTTTACAAGAAATCATCTTATTTAAATAACTATCAATTACTAATCATTATAAACATTTGTTTGTATTAATAGTTACTAGATAGAATAATTTATATATCTTTGGGTGCGTTTGATTGCAAGATGGAAAATGTGTGGAAAAGAAATTAATTCCATGGAATTATTTTCCTAGGAAAAAAATTCCATGGAATTTTAAAAATTTTCCATGGAAAACTTAATTTGGGTGTTTGATTGGCATTATTTTCCACGGAAAATAGTTATTTTCCATGGAAAATGATATTTTCCTATGGGTTGGACAAGTTTCATTTTCCACCATTTTAGATGGAAATATGGAAAATGATAGTTTTTTGGAAAATAATTCCATGGAAAATATAAGCTATCAAACACTACAATTGGTGGAAAATTTGTGATGGAAATATTTTCCATGGAAAAATAGCCCAATCAAACACAGTAGTGAATAACATTCGCTATTACTAAGCTGAACTTCTTAGTTCTGTACATTTAATAATTGTTATACGTAGTGGCTGCTACTTACATCCCTCCTAATATAAATTCAAATATGACAAAGAAGAGATTAAACCCAAAGGCTAGAGAACTCGATCCCAATATGAATTCCTTACCAGGCGACAAAGATGATCTTGCTCTTTTGGCAGTTCTCGTCGGTGACAAAGTTGAAATCGAAGACAGCGTACCGGCACTCTTCTGTGGGCAAGCATGCGGTGAAATCCTTGTAGCTCTCGCCCGGCTGCCCCAGTTTGTCGACCATCACCCGCTACACATTCTCGTCAATCTTGAAAATGATGAAGCGGCAGTTCTTCTTCACCTTCATCTCAAAGCACTTCAACTTGCATTCATCGTCCACAACCATGCCCAATGCCGCGTTTGCCTTTGCAGAAAACAAATACGAGTCGAGGTTAACAGGCATATCCGAAACATACAAAGTTTATGACATTAGCATATCGTTGCGGTTAATGGAAGAGAGGCTTACCATGTTTGCTTTCTGATGAGACGAGATGTGACCAGTGTTGGAGTGGGTGGGGTTCCCAACCTATGTGGAGAAGACCCCGGAGTGCGACGAGCGCCGTTCGTGTGTCGAAGAAGCTCGGGAAGTGGGCGACGTAGAGTCGCTGCTGCTGTTGCTGCCCAGGGGGAGATTCTGGAACAGGGGATCCGAGTTCGGGCCGAACTCGGTCCCATGGCGAGTTCGGGCCGAACTCGGTCTGGCCACTCCAGTACTGTGGGGTGAGGTTCTGGATGCTTGACACAGAGTTCTGGCCGAACTCTGTGTCGTCGGGGGCTGAAGCGGATTTTAGGATGAGTTTTCATCATTGGATCTAATCCAACGGTCCAGGTTGGTTGCGGGATTGGGGAGTTATATTGAGTTTTCTCAACCCTAATTCATAATCGCAAGTATTGGACAACACAAAAGGTTCGAGAGAGAAGGAGGCAAGAGTGCCATTGCAACTTCGGAGAAGAAGACGGAGGATCGAAGGTCGTTTTTCGAAGGAGATCGTGTTTCGGGTAATCTCTACTCGTCGTTCTCGTTCTTCGTAGCCTTGTGATCATTGTTCTTATCTCTGAGTGTTGTGGGGATCCGATTTGGATCGGAGGAGTTTGTAGAGGGTGTAATTCTTCTATTCCATTAGTGGAGGCTTCTCAGGGTTGGACTCCGATCGTCCCGTGGTTTTTCCCGCAAGGGTTTCCACGTCAAAAATTCTCTGTGTCTGCGTGGACTGTTTTTGTGTGGTTGTTTTTGGTTCGTGCGTTGTATTGCTCGGTCCTCTCGCAGGTACTCTCCGGTTTGGGGAAAGGTTTCCGCGTTTCTTTCCCAACAGAGTGGTATCAGAGCTTTGGGTTCAAAGGGTGTCAGGAGTTGACAGAGGAACCAGAGAGGAGAGATGGACGCGAAGCCGGTGCGCATGGTGAACCTTAATGGCACAAACTATCATTATTGGCGGAGCAAGATGAAGGATTTGCTATTTGTCAAAAAGCTGCATCTACCTGTGTTTGCAACCGAGAGGCCCAGTGATAAATCCGAGGAGGACTGGAAGTTCGAGCACATACAGGTGTGTGGGTACATACGGCAGTTTGTTGATGAGAACGTGTACAATCACGTTGCCAATATTGAGCACGCGAAGACGTTATGGGATAAGCTGGAATCCTTGTATGCGAAGAAGACCGGGGTAAACAAGTTGTTCCTGATCCGAACGATGATGGGTCTGCGGTACAAGGATGGGGCGTCTATTACGGATCACTTGAGTGATTTCCAGGGCGTGGTTGACCAGTTATCTTCTATGGGAGTCAAGTTCGACGACGAAGTTCAGGGACTGTGGCTGCTGTGTACCTTGCCAGACTCGTGGGAGACCGTACGAGTATCTATGATCGCTTCTGCTCCAGAGGGCGTGGTCAGTCTGGAGTTTGCCAAGAGCGGGGTGTTGAATGAAGAGATGCGGAGACGTTCTCAGGGCACTTCATCCACATCCCACCACTCAGAGGCATTGGTTTCAGAGAGCCGCGGAAGGGGCAAAAGCAGGGGTCCAGGTGGTGGCAGAGACAAGAGCAGGGGGAAGTCCAAAGGTCGGTACGAGGACTCAGAGTGTTACCATTGCGGTAAGAAGGGCCATATCAAGCGGAATTGTTTCGTTTGGAAGAAGGAGAAGAAGGGCGACAAGGGGAAGCAAGAAGAGAACACTACAGCGGCGGCCTCGACGCATGGAGGCGATGTGATCGTCGTAGGTGATGAGGTCATTACTAACCTCGCCTGCGATGACAATTCTTGGCTGGTGGACTCAGGGGCTTCAGCACATGTATCTCACAATAGGACACTGTTTGCCACTTACACGACAGGCGACTGTGGCGTGTTGAAGATGGGCAACGGAGATGTGTCGAAGGCGGTTGCCATTGGAGATGTGCATTTGAGAACGAAGACGGGTGCGGTTCTTGTTCTCAAGGATGTTCGTCACGTCCCTGATATCCGTTTCAACCTGGTGTCGGTTGGAAGGTTGGATGACGAGGGATTCTTCAGTCTCTTCGGGAATAGTCAGTGGAAGCTTTCCAGAGGTTCGTTGGTGATTGCCAGAGGAAGCAAGAAGTCCGGTCTCTACTATATGGAGGGGAGCGCACAGGGGGCACAGGAGGTGAACGCAGTCAGTGATGCGTCTACCGAGTTGTGGCACAGGCGGCTCGGCCATATCAGCGAGAAGGGGATGAGCTACTTGGTGAACAGGAAGGTGATTCCGGGGCTCAAGTCTACAAAGTTGGAGAAATGCACGCACTGTTTGGCTGGGAAGCAAAATAGGGTGTCTTTCCAGAGTCACCCAAGTTCGAGGAAGCCGGCGTTGCTCGAGTTGATTCACTCGGATGTCTGCGGTCCTATGAAGGTAAAAACTCTTGGTGGTGCTTCTTACTTTGTGACTTTTATTGATGACTGTTCCAGGAAGGTTTGGGTCTATGCCTTAAAGACCAAGGATCAGGTGCTGCCTACTTTCAAGGAGTTTCAGGCCTCCGTTGAAAGGGAGACGGGCAAGAAGTTGTTGTGTGTTCGGTCCGACAATGGCGGCGAATACATCGGTCCCTTTGATGCGTATTGCAGAGAGCAAGGGATACGACACCAGAAGACTCCGCCAAAGACACCTCAGCTCAATGGTGTAGCGGAGCGCATGAACAGGACACTGATGGAGAGGGTGCGGTGTTTGCTGTCAGAAGCAAACTTGCCGGGCAGTTATTGGGGTGAGGCTCTTCTCACAGCTGCTTATATTATTAATTTGTCTCCTAGTGCTCCTTTGCAGGGTGATGTGCCTGATAAAGTATGGTACGGCAAAGAGCCGTCATACAGTCACCTGCGGGCGTTTGGTTGTAAGGCCTTCGTGCATGTACCGAAGGACGAGAGGACCAAACTTGAGCCGAAGACGAGGCGATGCGTCTTTGTCGGCTACGGTCGGGATGAGTTTGGCTATAGACTCTACGACCCAGTGGAAGGAAAGCTCTACAGAAGCAGGGACGTGGTGTTCGTCGAGGATCAGACCATGACCAACACTCAGGATTCCGAGACGCCTTCTGAGGCTGAGGAATTGCCTGAGTTAGAGTCATTTCGCTTCGAGCAGTTTCCAGAAGACATCGCGGAGGATCCAGTTATGGGGGAGCCGGTACATGGAGTTGCTCCCAACCTTGATCATCAGCCTGCTGATGGTGGTCAGGGTGTCCCTCAGGAGGATGAGCATGCCGGAGAGGTAGTTCCTGAAGGGGAGGAGGCTGTCGGTATACAGCCAGCACCAGTGGCTCCACTGAGAAGGAGCAACAGGGATCGTCGACCATCTACGAGATACTCGCCGGATGAGTATGTGCTACTGACTGACGGGGGAGAGCCCGAAAGTTTCGCAGAGGCTATGGAAGACGAACACAGGCAGGAGTGGATGGTGGCTATGCAGGAGGAGATGAGTTCCTTGCACACCAATTCTACTTATGATCTGGTGCGGTTGCCAAAGGGCAAGAAGGCTTTGAAGAATCGATGGGTGTTCAGAGTGAAGCAGACGGATGATGCTACTCGCCCTCGATACAAAGCGAGGCTGGTAGTCAAGGGCTACGGTCAGCGGAAAGGCGTGGATTATGATGAGATCTTTTCGCCTGTCGTCAAGCATTCGTCTATTCGGGTGGTGCTAGCATTAGCAGCCAGTTTCGACTTGGAGGTCGAGCAGATGGATGTGAAGACGGCGTTCCTCCACGGTGATCTTGAGGAGGAGTTGTACATGGAGCAGCCGGAGGGATTCTGTGAGAAGGGCAAGTCACATTTGGTCTGCCGGTTGAGGAAGAGCTTGTATGGTCTGAAGCAGGCTCCGAGGCAGTGGTACAGAAAGTTCGAGTCGTTTATGGGGGAGCATGGTTATGCACGGACGACGTCGGACCATTGTGCATTTGTGAGGCATTTTGCCGAGGATGATTTCATCATTTTACTGCTCTATGTGGATGATATGCTATTAGTGGGTCGGAATGCCACTAGGATAGCGGAGTTGAAGCGCCAACTGGGCGCGGCCTTCTCTATGAAGGATTTGGGCGCAGCGAAGACTATTCTTGGGATGGAGATCAGCCGAGAGAGAGAGTCCAAGCTGCTACACTTGTCCCAAAAGAAGTACATTCATCGGGTACTTCAGCGTTTCGGGATGGACGGGTCGAAGAAAGTGAGTTCCCCCCTCGCGGCTCACTTTAAGTTCACTGAGGAGCAGTGTCCATCTACCGAGGACGAAAAGGAAGATATGGAGCGGGTTCCATATGCTTCAGCTGTGGGAAGCCTGATGTATGCTATGGTGTGTACGAGGCCAGATATTGCTCATGCAGTTGGTACGGTTAGCAGGTATCTTTCGAATCCTGGAAGGGTACACTGGAGTGCGGTCAAGTGGATTCTACGATACCTTCAGGGCACTGCCGGTTGGAGACTTTCCTTTGGTGGTGACGAGCCGAAGCTGGTCGGGTATACCGATGCTGATATGGCTGGAGATGTAGACACGAGGCGGTCGACTTCGGGCTACGTGATGATGTTTGCGGGAGGAGCAGTATCGTGGCAGTCGCGGTTGCAGAAGTGTGTTGCCTTGTCGACGACGGAGGCGGAATACATTGCGGCGACGGAGGCTTGCAAGGAGCTGTTATGGATGAAGAAGCTGTTGCAGGAAATGGGACTGAAGCAAGAGCAGTATACTTTGCTTTGCGACAGTCAGAGTGCTATCCACCTTGTGAAGAATCAGACGTTTCATAGCCGGTCCAAGCACATCGAGACCCGGTATCATTGGATACGGGATGTGGTTGAGAAGAAGGACGCGGAGCTTGAGAAGGTGCATACAGACGACAACGGAGCTGATATGTTTACGAAGATTCTACCAAGGGGGAAGTTTGAGTACTGCAGGCAGATCGTCGGGATGACGACGTCCTCCCCATAGTTGTGAAGGGGGAGATTTGTTGGAGTGGGTGGGGTTCCCAACCTATGTGGAGAAGACCCCGGAGTGCGACGAGCGCCGTTCGTGTGTCGAAGAAGCTCGGGAAGTGGGCGACGTAGAGTCGCTGCTGCTGTTGCTGCCCAGGGGGAGATTCTGGAACAGGGGATCCGAGTTCGGGCCGAACTCGGTCCCATGGCGAGTTCGGGCCGAACTCGGTCTGGCCACTCCAGTACTGTGGGGTGAGGTTCTGGATGCTTGACACAGAGTTCTGGCCGAACTCTGTGTCGTCGGGGGCTGAAGCGGATTTTAGGATGAGTTTTCATCATTGGATCTAATCCAACGGTCCAGGTTGGTTGCGGGATTGGGGAGTTATATTGAGTTTTCTCAACCCTAATTCATAATCGCAAGTATTGGACAACACAAAAGGTTCGAGAGAGAAGGAGGCAAGAGTGCCATTGCAACTTCGGAGAAGAAGACGGAGGATCGAAGGTCGTTTTTCGAAGGAGATCGTGTTTCGGGTAATCTCTACTCGTCGTTCTCGTTCTTCGTAGCCTTGTGATCATTGTTCTTATCTCTGAGTGTTGTGGGGATCCGATTTGGATCGGAGGAGTTTGTAGAGGGTGTAATTCTTCTATTCCATTAGTGGAGGCTTCTCAGGGTTGGACTCCGATCGTCCCGTGGTTTTTCCCGCAAGGGTTTCCACGTCAAAAATTCTCTGTGTCTGCGTGGACTGTTTTTGTGTGGTTGTTTTTGGTTCGTGCGTTGTATTGCTCGGTCCTCTCGCAGGTACTCTCCGGTTTGGGGAAAGGTTTCCGCGTTTCTTTCCCAACAACCAGAAGAAGAAGAGAGAAAATGGAGTGTGGGTTGGTGTCTTTGAAGGAATGAGAGAGAAATTGAGGCAGAGAATGTCGGGTGGGAAGAATGGATGATCGCAAATATAGTAGTTGAATGTGAGATTTAGAACAAGTCATAAGTGATCGAGAGAGAAAGTGTGTTCCTTCCTATCTTTGCTAAAACACATAGAGATGAGATCAAAGAGCCAGCACCTTCTGAAACCGTAACTAGCGTGTTTCTGAAATCTCCAACAGAGTTAATCTGGAAAGTAAAATTTTGAAACAACAGGGAATGCAAAAAAGTTTCCACGACCCAACAAAATTTTCAATAACTTAATGTCTTCAGAAATTTATGCCCGACTTGCCAATGTAACTTATCCAAGATGTAAAGGTTTCAACTGGAAATATATAGTCTTACGGATTTTGGTATTCAAAAATAACTATTCTTACATCTATTAAGAGTAAGAGCAACAATAACATAGAACCGATCATACTGGCGATCTATACAACGAAGATAAGCATGCTTCCAGTTGCTCTTCAGTATCAGCGTGCCCCAAAAGACCCAAAATCCTACCACAAATCCTGGTGCAGTGCCGAGATATGGCAACCACATCTCTGATCCACCTCCATCTTCTTCGGAAGTATTATTATTTCTAGTTTCCGCGTTGTAGTCTTCGCAGATTTGCTTAACTGGGAAGCCACAAAGACCATGATTGCCAATGTACGTCGACTCGTTGAACGTCTGAAGTTGGTTTCCTGACGGAATCCTTCCGGACAAGTTGTTGCGGGACAAGTCCAGGTAACTCAAGAAAGTCAGATAGGCCATGGTCGAAGGGATTGCCCCAGAGAGGTCGTTCCTCGACAAGTCGAGAGACACCAAGGACTGCATCGAACCGACTTCCTTCGGTATCTCACCATTCAGATGGTTCCCTGACAAATTCAAGCTCATAAGTCCTCCAAGGCTTCCAAATTCTCGAGGTATGGTTCCATATAATTCGTTACCAGAGAGGTCCAGAGCGGTAACCAGTGACAAAATCCCATTGGACTCGCCATACTTGATAGCTCCGCCTTTCATGACCACCTCCAGGCTCTCTACGTAGCTGCTCACAAATCCTGGCAAGACGCGTCCGCCATATGCTCTCGAAACTTTCATGGCATCGAACTTCCCGAAGCTCTTCGGTATCGTACCCGAAAGGTTGTTGTGCGCAAGGTCAACTATTTGGAGACTAAGCAGTCTTGGTAAATTTTGAGGAATTCTTCCAGCAAGCATGTTCGACCGGAGGCGGAGTATTCTCAAAGGTAGAGAACTCTCTCCTATCCATGTAGGAAGTTTACCTGTAAATTTATTTTGGCTTAGATCAAGAATAGCTAATCTTTTGCACCCCTGCAAAGACGATGGAATTTCCCCAGACAGGCTATTGTTGCTCAAGTGCAATGCTTCGAGTGACGATAGCGAGCCGATCGTGTCTGGAACTCCTCCAGATAGATTGTTGCTACTGATGTCGAGAACTGTCAGATCATGTTCTTGGGAAAAATGCCTCCAGCAATTAGGGAGCTCTCCTGAGAAGAGATTCCTGGCGAGATCAATAGTCGCAACATTTTGTAGTTGACACAAAGATGAAGGAACATCACCATGTAACTTGTTTCCTGAAAGTGAGAGGAGTATCAGACTAGGCATACTCTCGCCTATGGCTGGATCGATCGTTCCGGAAAATAAATTGTTTGATAGATCTAGTACTTCCACATTCCGAGAAAATTTTGGCAGAGAACCATAGAAGTAGTTGGACCTCAAAATAAGTTCCGAGAGTCCGATCAAGCTGAAGAAATTGGGCAGCCTGCCAGAGATTTCATTTTCGGAGATATCCAAGATATCCAACGTTTGTACTTGGACGGCCAAAATCCAGAACCAGTCTGGCATTGCGTCTACAATTCCAGCATTTGCCATAACTAGCCATGAAATGTTTGCTTGGTTCCGGATCCACGAAGGGAATTTCTTCCCAAGCCTGCAAGAACTAACTCGGAGCGAGTAGAGCTGGAAGAGAGGAACCCAGTTGGGACTGAACTTGAGGACTAGGCGATTCGATGACAGGTCCAGATACAACAACTTTGTAAGATTAGCAAGGTGTGCTTCAGAGATGATGCCCTCCAAGAGGTTCATACTAAGATCTAAAGAAACAAGTTCCACAAGTCCTCCGAGGCTCTCAGGAACAGTCCCATTCAGCTCATTATCGGCAAGAACCAGTTCTTGCAATGAGGTGAGTCTCCCAAGTGATTCAGGAAGCGAACCCACAAGCGAGTTACCGCCGAGAAAGAGAGTTTTCAGCGACGTTAGCTCTCCGAGCCAGTCGGGCAAATAACTTCTCAGTCCAGTTCTTGATAGCTCCAGATTCTCCAGGCTCGTTTTGATGCACCCGGTGAAAACATCCCCAAGTTCAGGTAGGCTCCTGCTGATATTTATGTTCATTAGAGTAAGAGTCTGCAGGTTGCAAATATTTCCCAGTTCTTTTGGTATTCCACCTTGGAGTTTATTGTCGGACAATGCGAGGACGTTCAGTGAGCTCAAGTTCCCAACCTCAGCTGGAATAGAACCGCGGAACCAGTTACTGCTAAGATCAAGATGTAAAAGGCTACTCACATTGAATAACCAGGAGGGAATCGTAGGAGTGTCGATCCAGTTGCCAGAAAGATCCAGAGTAGAGAGACGCGTGAAGTTAACGTGCGGAAGAGAGAGCGGGATGCTCTGGATGTCGCATCGAGATAACCGCACCTCTACGATGTTAGGCAGCATGTTCAGAGACTGCACAGGGTTGCTCGTGTCTCCGAACTTCACGTTCTTCATGTCGAGATGTCGCAGAGAAGAAAGGCCAGAAATCCAGAGAGAGTCGTCTATGCTGAATTCGCGAACTTGGTCTGAAAAACTAGGATCAAGATCATTATATAGATCAAGGTATTGCAAGCTCGAGAGGTTTCCGATCTGTCGAGGAACTAGCCCACCAAGACCAGCCCGAGAGAGGTTAAGATATCTGAGGTTGCGAATTGAGCCAATGAACTCCGGTATAGGCCTGCCTCCGAAATTGTTCATGCTCAGGTCGAGATGCCTCAGTTTCTTCAATCCAAGCAACGATGGCCTCAGCTCACCTCCCATCGACCACTCGTTATATGGTTGATCATCGGTAACCGAGAAGGGGTGTGGATTACGAAGGTCAAGCCGGACGACATGCCCGGTCCTGTTGCTACAGGCAACACCTTGCCAGTTGCAGCAGTCGCTGCCAGTCCAGGACGACAGCCTGCCTGCGTGGTCACGGAGGCCTCCCTTGAAGTCGACTAGAGCATTTCTTTCGCTCTCGATGCAACCAGCAACTGTCGAAGCTCCGTTGCACAGGAGAGCAAGGAAGAGAATCGCAAATATAATTGGAGAAGGCTTTGAACACATGATGATAGGCATTGTTTGTTGTTGAAGAACTTCGTGTCATTCATTTGCTCTTAGTTATAGATGGATTAGACACCAGCTGCTCTGACCAAATCATAGAACATGACCATAATGTTTGGGCTAATTTTCCAGATGAGCGTCCCGCGAACTGACACCCATTGGCTTAGTTTATTACTTTATTCCAATGCTATTACAATCAGAATTAAGAAATATGAGACGAATCCTACAGCATGTAACCCAAAAGTCACAAGTCAAGCTCACAAAGTTGAAAATTATTTTGGAGACTTACACGTCAAGCCACCAAAGTTGAAGATTATTTTGGAGACTGAGCTCCCTTACTATCTTAGCTGGCATGAGAAAAAATGTGTTTTTTAGTTGGAAATATTATATTCACAAAAGCAATAAGGTAGAAAAGTCTTTTCCAAGCAAAAAGTATTAAGAAGACAATAAAATATATTTTTTTCAACTTGCAAGACAACTTCTTCTCTTCTTTCTTTTTTTGTAAGTATTTTCATTCATAATTGATGATATGGAGATAAAGTCATTGTAAACTGCATTGTCTAGATCTAAACAATTAACTTCACATTGTCCTTGCCATATCATTGCCATGTCAACATTATGATTTATTCTACATTTGCATTGGAGAAAATTTTTTGAAATAAAAACTTATCATTCCCATGTGGCAATCATTTTTTTTTTACTCACAATATGGTTGGAGATGCTCTAAGTACACACTTAAGGGTCCGTTTGTATATGCTTTCCAAAATTTCTTTCTGAAAAAAATTTCTTTCTAATATTTGTATCATATCCATGTTTGTGTTCATTTGTGTCCATGTTTGTGTCCATTCTGTGTATCCTCTCCTTCCAGGGAAGAGCTCGCCTTGGGCTAGGGCTGAGTTCGCCTAGGCCACTCAACGGAGGAGCTCAGACCCCACTCGTCGCTCGCCTGAGTTCGCCTAGGCCATCTCCGTCGTCGAGGCCACTCGTGGTCGCCTGAGCTTGCCTAGGGCTACTGTCCTTAATTTTCGTGTCCCGCAGACTCATTTCATGTTCGTGAAATTTTCTCGTGTCCACGCAATCACTGTTACAGCAATTTTTGTATCCGACACAAGCTCGTCCTCCTCCCGACGTCGAGGGTTCTAGTTTGGACACCGTGGATCCCCCATGCCGCTGGGAGGCGAGGAGGAGGGAGTGCTCAGGGGTCGTCCGGGGAGGCGAGGAGGAAGGAGGGCTCCATGGACGGTGGCGTCAACTCCATGGACAAGCTCGCTGCTGGGGACAGCCAGGCGCTGCAGCTCATGACGTCGCAGAAGTTCGTCGCACTGCAGGTCCGTCAGACGTCGCCGCCGAGGAGCGCGAGGACTGCCGCACCCTCGGCCTCGTCCTCCTCCGCGACGAGGAAGTCATCTCCATCGTGTCGCCGCTGGAAGGAGAATGAAGGCTCCCGCAGCGCCCACCCCGGAGTAAGCTTTGAAGAGAAAAGTTTGTTGGTGCTTTCTTTACATGGAGAGAGCTTGCTCTCAACATGCCTTGTAAAAGTTTAGTCCCACATCGGAAATACACCATGAGTTATCTCAACATATATACTTGGTTGTGTTGTTGAGAGATGCACATGGGGTGGTGACCCTAAGGAGGAAACCATGTGGGTGATTTTACTAGGAGGTAAGAATAAGGCTCCAAGGATTAAGCATTAATGCTTTTGTCATTCTCTTGGATTAATTCCATTTGGAGCTAAGCCCCAAAGGGGCTTAGCGACTCGGACTCAGGCTCATGGGCTCATGGACTCGCACCAGGCTGACTGTGCAGACTACAAGTCAGTTATGGAAAGACTGATTCAATGCGATTAATTCAGATCCACTTTTTGTGGGATTTAATTCAATCTTTCCATAAGATTTGAATTAATTTCGTTGCCATCTTTGTGGGATTTAATTCAATCTTTCCATAAGATTTGAATTAATTTCGTTGCCATCTTTGTGGGATTTAATTCAATCTTTTCATAAGATTTGAATTAATTTCGTTGCTATCTTTGTGGGATTTGAATTAATTTCGTTGCCATCTTTGTGGGATTTGATTCAATCTTTCCATAAGATTTGAATTAATTTCGTTGCCATCTTTGTGGGACTTAATTCAATCTTTCCATAAGATTTGAATTAATTTTATTGCTATCTATGTGGGATTTAATTCAATCTTTCCATAACTGAAAAGGCGGTTAGGGTTTCCACCCTCTCTCTATATATAGTCTCTTCTGGCCTCCTTTGTGAAGGACTACGAATTTTATAAGTCAGAAAAGAGAGAGAGAGAGGGAGCTGCTGCCGCCATTGCAAGTCCATCCGAGTTGTCAGAACAGAGGTGACTTCGAGCGTTCCACAAGTTCTTCAACTTGCTGGTTCCTGGAAGCAATTCGTGTGGGGCGGATCTTGCTTTGAGCAACGGTGTTTTGACACCCCAGCAACTTTTCTTTATCTTATCTTTCTCTAGATTATTGTAACTCGTTCTGTCCCAATTGCAACATGTTTGCAAGGAAGGACGAGAGATCTTCTCTTCTCTATTTCCCTCCTTCATATTGTAATCTGGCTATTTGGTTTTTTTGTATCATCGTAGATCTTGAGTTTGATCACTGCAAAGTTTTGTGTGACTCTCAGATCTCGATTACATCTATTTTTCATCTTTGATCAAGCCCCGGGCCTAACAATCTCAAAGCAAGATCCTTGTAGATGGAAAACATTAATGCTTCGCTCGTCCAATCGGACTACTGCAAGTTGGAAAAGTTCGATGAAGAACATTATCAAGTCTGGAAGAGAAAAGTTTATCTAACTCTTCAACTCAAAGACGTTGATCATGTACTGTTGGAGGAAGAACCTTCTGTTCCAGACACTGGGTCTACTGCCACAATTAATGCGGCTACCAAACTCCAGGCCAAATGGAGAAGGGAAAATAGCATCTGCAGGCTTCTCATCCTGAATGATATGGAGGATTCTCTGGCAGAATCCTACTCGAAGAAGGAATTTGCCAGAGACATATGGGAGTCTGTGGAAAAACTGTATGAAGAAGACAAGAACAGGAGCAAGATGTTTGTGGTTGAAAAATATCACAAATTGCTCTTTGAGGACGAGAAGTCCATGTTGCCACAGGTGAAGGAATTTCTGAAGCTGCGTCAGAAACTGGAAGACGAAGAGATGCCCCTTCCCGACAAGTTTGTCGTTGGAGGGATCGTCTCAAAACTTCCTGCTGGATGGAGTACCTTCTATGCAAGGATGCTCAGAAATAAGCTAGACATTAGCTTGGGAGATCTACTTCAAGAGATCCATGTTGAGGACGAGATGCGTTCCCAACAGAAGATGGACACTCTGTCCAAACAGTTGGCTAAGGCCAATCTAGTGCAGACGAGAGATCCCAAGGGAAAGCAGGCGGCTTCTCATCACAAGAAAAAGGACTTCACCAATCTAAAAGTGAAGGGTCCTTCATTCAAGCAACAGAAGTCCAAGTCCCAAGTGACTTGTTTCAATTGTGGCAAGAAAGGCCACTACAAGAGTGAATGCAGATCCAAGCCTAAACAATCAGAGAAAGGTGAGCCTAGTAAGGTTTCATTGGTTTCTAACATTGTTGCTATGATCGCACAGGTCACAACTGTGGGGGTTGACTTTCTGACTGGTGGATAGATACTGGTGCGACTTGTCATGTCTGTTCTGGCAAGGAATGGTTCGTCACGTACCAGCCGATATCTGAGAAGGTTGTCATGGCGAACCAGGCCTAAGCTGAAGTTCTGGGGATCGGGACTGTGGAGCTGAAACTCACTTCTGGGAACACTCTGACGCTTCAAGGTGTGAAGCATGTTCTGGTGATTGCCAAGAACCTAATCTCTGGGAGCCTGCTCTGCAACGCAGGCTTGAGGATGGACATCAATGCTGGTCAAATGGTGATGTCCAAGAAGGAAACATACTTCGGGAAGGCTTATCAAACCGAAGGAATGTTTAAAATTCAGCTTGTCAACCAGTTTGATGACATTAATGCAGTTGTATTTTCTGATTATTCTCTTGAGTTGTGGCATAATAGACTAGGACATGTTCATTGTAAAAGAATTAACAAAATATCTAGTCTAGGACTTATCTCCAAATGTGGGGGTAAGGTGGAGAAGTGTGAAGTATGTGCTCAGACGAAGATCACAAGGAAAGCCTTTCATCGGGTCAATCGAAGCACAGGTCTTCTGGAGTTAGTATACTCCGATATCTGCGACTTCAAACATTTCTCCACGAAGGCCGGGATGAAGTATTTCATAACCTTCATCGACGACTTCTCAAAATACGCATTCGTCTACTTGCTCAAGACTAAAGACGAAGCTTTCGAGAAGTTCAGAGAGTTCAGGATCGAAGCTGAACGGCAGACTGGACAACAACTCAAGAGGTTGAGAAGTGATCGAGATGGGGAGTACAGGTCTCATGACTTCGTATCGTTCTGTAAAGAACATGGAATCGTATGCGAGACTACTACTCCATATTCTCCTCAATCCAACGGAGTAGCCGAAAGGAAGAACCGAACATTAACAAAAATGATGAATTTAATGCTGCTTACTGCAGGTCTTCCAAAATGCTACTGGGGACAAGCTGCATTAACGGCCACTTTCATTCTGAATAGAGTGCCATATGCAACTTCGGACGTAACTCCTCATGAACTCTGGTTCAAAGTCAGACCAAACTTGAATGTCATTCGAGTGTGGGGTGTCTGGCGTATGTGAAGCTCCCAGATCTGAAGATTCAGAAGCTGGGGACAAGGACTACGAAGGCGATCTTCTTGGGATATGCCGAGAAGAGTGATGCTCGGAGATTTCTTGATATTGAGTCAAATTATATCATCGAAGCTCGCGATGTTGAATACTTTGAAGACAAGTTTGCAAAAGACAAAAATATTGTTCTTTCGGACATTCTGGAAAATGATGTAGGTACAAATGAGACTGAAATCTCATATGGGCCAGTAGTCCAAGAAGAAGCTGTTGTTGATGAAACAACTCTTGTACCAGAACTCGCAGAGCCGTCAGCAAAGCAAGCGAGGAGACCTAAAGACTTCGGAGATGACTTTATCACCTATCATATAGAAGCAGATCCGCTTACCTATGATGAGGCGATGAAGACCAGAGATGCTATCTTCTGGAAGGAGGCAGTGAATGACGAGTTTGACTCTATCACCTCCAATAACATATGGGTGTTGGTAGATCTACCTGAAGGAGAAAAATCCATCGGATGTAAATGGATCTTCAAGAAGAAGATGAAGGCAGATGGAACTATTGACAAGTTCAAGGCCAGGCTGGTAGCCAAGGGATTTTTTTAGAAACAGGAGATAGACTACTTTGACACGTACGCTCTAGTAGCTCGGATGACCACCATCAGGATGTTAATCGCTCTAGCAGCTATACATAAGTTGATGATACATCAGATGGATGTAAAGACAGCATTCCTGAATGGGAAGCTGACAGAAGAGATTTATATGCAACAGCCAGATGGATTTGTCGTCAAAGGTCTTGAAGACAAAGTCTGCAAGTTGGTGAAATCATTGTATGGTTTGAAGCAAGGTCCCAAGATATGGCATGAGAAGTTTGACAAAGTTATTAGGTCAAACGGCTACAGAGTCAGCGAGACGGACTAATATGTTTACACAAAGTTCACTGATGGAAGAGGAGTCATCGTTTGTCTGTACGTGGACGATATGCTAATCCTAGGGACGGATATAGGCTGTGTTACGGAGACAAAAAAGTTCCTCTCAACCAAGTTCAGTATGAAGGACTTGGGGGATACAGATGTCATCTTGGGCATAAAGATCATCCGAACAGACACTGGAGTAGCGCTATCACAATCTCACTACATTGAAAAGATGCTCACACGCTATGGGTATAAGGATCTTCCAAGGATCGATACGCCATACAGGTGTGATCAGAAGCTGAAGCCAAACTCGAGGGAAAGCGTCAGGCAGCTGAAGTATTCTAGCATTATCGGAAGTTTGATGTACGCAACCACTGCCACAAGGCCTGACATAGCTTTCACCGTGGGAATGCTGAGTCGGTTCACAAGCAACCCAGGGGTTGAGCACTGGAAAGCTGTGAAGCGGGTGATGAGATATCTCAAGAAGACTCAGACATATGCACTGCACTACAACGAATATCCGACAGTAGTGGAAGGCTTCAGTGATGCTAGCTGGTATTCAGAGGTAGAAAATGAGAGATCCACAGGTGGATATGTCTTTTCCTTGGATGGAGCTGCTATATCGTAGAAGTCGAAGAAGCAGACTATACTCTCTCTTTCCTTCATGGAATCTGAATTCTATACACTTGAAACTGCAGCAGATGAAGCAGAATGGCTTCGGGAGCTCATGTATGATCTTCCAGTGGTTGGGGCTCAGATACCGGTGATACCGATATACTGTGACAACTAGACGACTGCGGCGGTGGCATCAAATGACCTCTTCAACGGAAAGAAGAGGACTGTGCGGTTGAAGCACATGGCAGTACACGATCTTATCAAAAGAGGTGTAATTGCAGTGATTGATGTTCGAAGTCAGGAGAACCTGGCAGATCCGTTCACAAAGGGCCTCAAGCGCCAGTTGGTCGATGACACAGCTTGTAAAATGGGCTTGAAGGCATTCTGATAGTGTGTCTTTGTAATCCTACCATAAAGTTTTATGCTATTAGTTCAAAAAGAAATCTACTAGGCATCTAACTTTTGGTTCAAAGGAGGATCACTGACTGGGAAACTATCCGGTAACAGTGGGTACTTGTTCTCTGGAACATGGAAGGGATACGGACCCATAACCACTGTTGTCTACTATGTATTTACTGCAAAAAAAATAGATCCTGTGGAAGGTTGGCTTAAACGCCTTAATGAGTTCTCAGGCAGAGTGAATGCCTGGTGTGCTTTATAGGAAGCACGGTAGAGCAGCACTACAAAGAGTGAAACTCCACGCTACAGTGGGGTGACTCCACCATGAGGTTCCCAGGTCTGGGATAATGCCTCGGCTTTACAAGCCAAGTCATAGCGGCGTAGCACCGCAAATAGACAGGTAGCCTAATGCTGTAAGACGTAATTAAAGAGTTGTAGACAACACTACAAAGGGGAGGATGGCCCCATGTTACAGTGGCATGACACCACGATAAGGAACCCAGGTAGGGGTAAAGCCTCGACCTTGCAAGCCATGTCGTTGCGGCGTAACACAGCAAGGAAGCCATAGGCTTCATGCTGAGTAGATTGGTACTACAAAGAGGCTGAGATCTCATGCTACAGTAGTATGACACTACGATAAGGTTCCCAGGTAGGGGTAATGCCTCAGCTTCAGGCCATGTCATAGCGGCGTAGCACCGCAAGAAAGCGCAAGGCTTCATGCCATGTCTCTTTAATAAAGAACTCACCTATAGTGTATGGAAAGAGATATCAGGCCGTCTCTTGAGGGTAAACTTGTAGACGCCTAAAATTATACACTGAAACCAGGCTGGCACAGGGCCTTTAATATGCAGCCAGAAGCACACGTAACTACACTTTGTGAGTGGAAAGAATTACAATTGTGGTACAGAATTCAAGGCGTAGTCCATTCTTGTATCACATTGTTATTTAACCCATGCGGGAAGATTCAAGTCGTCAGCGACATCTATCCTAATGTAAAATAGACAGTTACTGTGGGGAACGCTCAACCCTGGACACATATATATATTGTGATATATGGAAGATTGTTGGTGCTTTCTTTACATGGAGAGAGCGTGCTCTCAATATGCCTTGTAAAATTTTAGTTCCATATCTGAAATGCACCATGAGTTATCTCAACATATATACTTGGTTGTGTTGTTGAGAGATGCACATGGGGTGGTGGCCCTAAGGAGGGAACCATGTGGGTGATTTTACTAGGAGGTAAGAATAAGGCTCCAAGGATTAAGCATTAATGCTTTTGTCATTCTCTTGGATTAATTCCATTTGGAGCTAAGCCCCAAAGGGGTTTAGCGACTCGGACTCGGACTCGGACTCAGGCTCATGGGCTCATGGACTCGCACCAGGCTGACTGTACAGACCACAAGTCAGTTATGGAAAGACTGATTCAATGCGATTAATTCAGATCCACTTTTTGTGGGATTTAATTCAATCTTTCCATAAGATTTGAATTAATTTCGTTGCCATCTTTGTGGAATTTAATTCAATCTTTCCATAAGATTTGAATTAATTTTGTTGCTATCTTTGTGGGATTTGAATTAATTTCGTTGCCATCTTTGTGGAATTTGATTCAATCTTTCTATAAGATTTGAATTAATTTTGTTGCTATCTTTGTGGGACTTAATTCAATCTTTTCATAAGATTTGAATTAATTTCATTGCTATCTTTGTGGGATTTAATTCAATCTTTCCATAACTGAAAAGGCGGTTAGACTTTCCACCCTCTCTATATATATACTCTTTTCTGGCCTCCTTTGTGAAGGACTACGAATTTTATAAGTCAGAAAAGAGAGAAAGAGAGGGAGCTGCTGCCGCCATTGCAAGTCCATTCGAGGAGTCAGAACAGAGGTGACTTCGAGCGTTCCACAAGTTCTTCAACTTGCTGGTTCCTGGAAGCAATTCGTGTGGGGCGGATCTTGCTTTGAGCAACGGTATTTTGACACCCCAGCAACTTTTCTTCATCTCATCTTTCTCTAGATTTTTGTAACTCGTTCTATCCCAATTGCAACACGTTTGCATGGAAGTACGAGAGATCTTCTCTTCTCTATTTCCCTCCTTCATATTGTAATCTGGCTATTTGGTTTTTTTGTATCATCGAAGATCTTGAGTTTGATCACTGCAAAGTTTTGTGTGACTCTCAGATCTCTATTGCATCTGTTTTTCATCTTTGATCAAGCCCCGGGACTAACAAAGTGTTGGGAGGAGAGAAACGAATTGGAAGAGGAGTAGCTCTGGAGAGAAAAGTATTGGGAGGAGAGAAAAAAGTATTGGGTGTTGGGAGGAGAGGGAAAAGTAATGGCAGGAGCAGAAGGTTTGAGTGCACTCTGAAAAGAGGTCAAAGTTACTTTCCAAAAGTAACTTTTAAATGCGAGACTTCCAAAAAAAAAAAATTTAACTTCATTTGTGAGTTGTCCTAACCAAACATATATTCTCCCACTCCTTTCTATATAACCCACTTAGGCATTGAATATTTTGAGGTCTACTGCAATTTTGTTGAAGAAATAATTTGTTCTGTAACTAACATTACTCCATTATGTGTATAGGTCCTAAAAAATCAAGTTGCACCTAACAACAAAGTCAGAAAATCAAAAAATACAACTTTCAAGTGAACTGCGCAGACATCAGATTGCGCATCATTCCGATTGCACACAATGGACTGCGCATACCTTCAACTGCGCAGGCTGACGTGGCTATGTCATCATTATCTGACAAAATCAAATCTTTCTGACAGCTGACAGCACGAAGAACGAGGAGACTGTTCATTTATTGTGCCGCACAGCGCTCGAGGACAGCTGTACATGCAGCACGATCCAGTGCCTGTACAATCCAGTGTCTACGTAATCCAGTGTCTGTGCAATCTATGTCAGCGCAATCCGAAGTCAGCGCAATTCATGTGGCGCACTTCATCATGTCAACTAACAAAAGTACACGTGGCATTCATGCTATCAATTGATCGTTACGTGGCAACCGTCTTCACACGATCATGCGCATTTCAATCAAATGATGCCATGTGTCCAAGACAGTCAGCCCATGACCAGACAACTGCCTGCACAGTCTGATGCTGCACAATCCAGTTCCTGCGCAATCCAACTTGCGCCATCCAGAATAACTACAAATTAGTTATTTCCAGAACTCTATAAATAGAGTTTCAAGTCTTCATTCAAGGAGATCACAGATCAGAGATCAGATAGAAAAATCAGACATAAAAGTTCAGAGAGTTCAGGAGTTCTTACCCAAGTGCTGCTGCATTCTTCCGAGGCTTTTGCCTTCAACTTCAGAGGCTACCGTCTTCAAAGTTCACATCGTCCAAGGGATAAAGCAATCGTCTTCTAGATTGGATTCCTACAGTTGTACTTTCCCAGAATTCTTGTAATCTTTACAAAGTTTGTATCAATAAAGTTTCATACTTTTGTTTTTGTAAACAAAATGACGACTCTGCTGGGGACGACTTTCTCCTCCGACGAGGAAGTGACAACTCAATGTGACGTAGCGTCTATCGGGAAGACGCAGAAGACTCTGGTTGTGAAGGTCAACCAGACAGCCTATGAAGCCATGATCAATTCTAAGACCACTCCTCATACTGCAACTACTTCTGTCACGAGCAAAGTACGCCCAGTGTGGGTCTCCAAGACTGCTGCGCAGTCCATTAACTCTGCCAGCAAGACTGCTGCGCAGTCTGCCACGAAGCATGCTGCACAATCTGCTGCACAGTCTACAATTGCTGCTGCTAAGACTGTTACATAATCTGTTTCTGTCAAGAATGCTGTGCAATCTGCTGTTGCCAGTGCACAAGAGATTTCATATGCTGCCCTATCAAGGGACAAGACTCCTCTGCCTTTGGCGTAGTTGGCTGCCAATCTTCCTGCGCAAACCAGCACTCCAGTAATTAGAGTGCACCGCAAACACTCTGTGGCTAGAACTCCTGATGCACAAACCACAGTGTCTGTGGCCAGAACCAGAAAGTTCTCTGTCAAAGACTCTCCTGCGCAACCTGCCAGTGCACCATCCACTCATGCGCAAACCATGTCTGCGCAGTCTAAGAAAGACAGCCCTTTGGCTAATCTTTCTTCTTCTCACAACAAAGGAAAGAGTGCTGCTCCTCTCCAACACCCTGCTGCTCCTGTGCAATCCACTAGGGGTAGTCTTTTGACTATTCCTCCTCCTCTCCAGAACAAAGGAAAAGGCCCTTTGGTCTTTTCTCAAACTTCCTCGTCCCATGACTTGGAAGACAACAGAGGGAAACGCTCTTTAGCTAACCCTTCTTTCTAAAACAAAGGAAAATACCCTTTGGTCTTTTCTCAGTCTTCTTCGGTCTTTACCGTAGAAGATCCCACTGAATGTGCTCCGGCATCAGTCAGTACAAAAACTCTTTCAAACAAGGATTCTTCTCTCCATGTTAAAAGAACTTGTACCGATCAGAGAGGTATTCTGCCTACTCCGGTAGCAAAATTCCAAGATCTCCCAACCCTCAAAATCTCCCGTTCAAGACAGGGAAAACTGCTCGTGTCTCAAACAGAAACTCCTGGGGGTGAGTTTGCTGATTTAAGAACTTATCTCAACAGGCCAACTTCGGTAAAACGCAAACAGCCAATGCCGAAGACCAAACATCATCAAAAACAGACTTCCAGGATCAAGAATCCGGACACTTATGCTAATGAAGTGAGTACTTCCCTGTATACTCAAGGGACAAAACATTTGAAGAACCGGAACCATGTTCCAAATGTTGTCAAAGAACATATCCCTCGCACTTTTGCTCGTCCCGTTGCTGTTTCTGATCTCCGAGAACACCTCAAGCAAAGGCGGGACAACACTTCAACACTTCCAATTCAACCAAGTGATCATCATCACTGTAACCACAAAGTTGTTATCAAGTGTTGTTGTCAAACAACAAGACGATCTGTCTTCGATCGTCTGAACTTTCCTAACTCTGAACCTATGTCGAAAGATGAAGACGAGGTTCTGTACGCTTCCGTCAATATGACTTCCAGAGACACTGGGGGTAGGAAGTGCTCCAAGCACGGGAAGCCTTGCAAGCCAAGCCAGCGGTATTTGGATCTACTCCAAGAATCCTCTGAAGGAGTATTCCAACATACCCATTCCCGAAGCCGAGACACAATCGGTCAAAGGAATCTTCAAGATCCTTCTGAATGTCTTCTTCCTTCTCACTCAGGAGATGATTCTTTCTCCGATTACGATGCATACAGCGAAAGCTCAGAACAAACGGTGTCTTCCACTGTACCCAGGAAAGTGACAGCTTATGTTGTCAACGAAGATCCCGATGCTTCCAGTTCAGCTAGCCAAGAACAAAGAATAGCTGCACTAGAAGATAAGCTGAAGACAATGGCTGAAATGGTCGCCAGTATGCATTCCATCATTGTGGCTCAGCACACAGTACCACCGACCGTACTGCATGTAAATCCTGAAATCATAGCATCGTCGGTGCCTGTCAATACTGGATTGGGGGTAGCACCTACTCAAATACCTCCTGTACAAGTCCAACCTACACCCAGTCAGTCAGGTGCTGGGGGTAGTGCTTATGATGCTGTTCCTTCTCCTAATACTGTGGTTTAGCCCGCTCCTTCTACATCAGTGGAAGATGCCAATGAAGCTGTGAAGCTTCTACGAACTCAGTTCAAAGCTTTCAAGGAGAAGGACAACTTGCAAAGACTGGGGATCAAGCAACCTTACCCAGTTGAATGGAAGGAAGTCCCGTTTCCTCCGAAGTACAAGATCCCAACTATTTCGCTGTTTGATGGCAGCACATCTCCCAGTCAGTTTATCAACCACTTTGAGGTTATGACTGTCCAACTTCAACCAATTGACGCTCTTCTTACCAGAGTATTCGTCGGCTGTTTAGCCGGCGTAGCATACGATTGGTATAGAAGCTTGCCTGATGGTTGTATCACCTCCTTCTCTGGCTTAAAGCAAATCTTCTTGGAACGATTTTACGAGGGGATCAATGACATGACTATGTCAGCCCTCAATAAAATCAAACGAAAGCACAATGAAACTGCTGAAAGTTTCATTGAAAGGTTCCGTCGGGAAGCTTTAAAAATGCCTCCAGGAACTCCGGCTGCTGTCACCATAGACACCTGCAAGGAAAATCTATTGCCCATCATCAGTATGTGGACATGGTCTACTCAGTTCCAGGATTGGCCATCCTTCATTGTCAACGCTAAAGCCGCTGAAGTTAGCGCCGACAAATTCAAGCAGCTAGGGGTACAAATGTCTAACCCCGACCGGAATGAACATCAAACATCAGGTGGTGGCAATCGCTAGAACAACCGTAAACCAAAAGAAACTTTGAACATCAATTTGAACAAGAACAAAGAATCTCTGGCGGTTAACGTAGCTCCTCCTACGTCCACTCCTACTCCTTCAGCACCTCCACCAAGAGAACCTCGTTCTAAAGTAGAATATTCCTTTGACGAGAATGACACTGCTAGCATTTTTGATTGCTTAATCAAAAGCAATAAAATCCAACTTCCAGATCCCAAGAAGCCCGATGAAGTCGGTAAGACTGATCATCCTAAATACTGTGTCTATCACAGGTTCATCGGACATCCCACTCGAGCATGTTATGTGCTCAAAGGCAAAATCCAGGAGCTGGTTAATGCTGGCGTCGTCACTCTGTAACAAGACGAGAAGACTGTTACTACAAACATGGTATCAGTTCAATTCAGTGACTTACCTCCGCAGATGGTGCAACATGGTGTCATTTCTATTCCCAAAGCTACTCTTGAGATTGAGAATCTCCCTCCTCCACAAAGTGAAGGTCTTGTCCCCTTGTCTCTTGATAATGGCGCGATTATGTGGATTCATCCGGATCTTGCTTCAGAGTTTGAACTTCCCTCTGCCTCCAAGAAGAAAGGTCGCTCCAAGTGCAAGACGAAGATTTGCAATATGGTGTCTTTTGACCCCATAGTTGATGAAGAAATCTTGCTAGGCACCAGATCAGGGAAAGCCTATCTGAAGGATTACCCCGAAGCCCAAGAGAATTCTGCTTCTTCTTCTTCTTCTGAGCCTGTTCCAGTGCAGCCTGCTTCTACTGAGGATATTCCTACTGCTTCTTCACCGGTTGTCATACCCATTCCTCCCAAACCGACGGTCGCTGACAAAGGCAAACAGCAAGTCCGCTTCGACAAACCTTTGAAGAAGACATCTCCTTCTGGACTTGAAAAGCCTTACAACTTTGATATTTTAGCTCAGTTGGCCAATACACCGGCCCGGTTGTCAATCTTCGAGCTCTTGCGCCTCTCCAAAGAGACTCAGAAAACTCTGAGCGAAGCTCTCATGCAAGCTGAAACCTGCTTAGCCCTTCTGAAGAAGCCAAAAGCAGAACCAGTCTCTTGCTTTCATTGTCATAGTGTGTTGGAGTTAATTCCAAACATAACTTTTACACAAGATGACATGTTGATGGAAGACAACATGCACGACCGTCCACTCTACTATACAGGATATGTCGACTCAATGAAAGTCGATCGTATCACTACAAGAAATGCTCCATAAGGCAGCGAATTTTCTAGCAACACGGTCGTTTTCGTTACGAAAAAATCATTTCTACAACGCATATCGTTGTCGTTGCTAAACATCACGTTTGGCAACAAATTTTTTAGTCGTTACTAATTTTCGTTGCCAAAGACTAGAAAGTAAATAGGCAACGTCAAGTTCGTTGCTACATTCTCTATATTTTTTTCATGCTAAAATTAGCAATGAATTAATTGGTTGCTAAAATATTTGTATTTATGGCAATGGAATCCATCGTTGCTAAATATGTCAAAGGAAATTATTTAGAGTAATTTTTGGCGATTTTCTTTGGGAGGCAAATGAAAATTTTCCCCCTTAACAAAATATTCCTCTACAGTACATATTAAACCCTACATTCTCAATAGAAAACCCTCTTAAAAAAAATTTCTCCTCTCCAAAAGAACGAAGAAGAAGAAGCCTCTCCAAAAGAACGAAGAAGACCCTACGCATATCGACGGTTTTGGATCTACGGTCTCCGTCGGAGGCCTCTCCGATCAGTCGCCTCTTCGTACAGTCGCCCCTTCCATCAACGCCTCTCCAGTCGACGACCTCCTCATCTAAGGTTCGCCTTTTCCTAAAAAATCTATGGTTTTCTCTTGAGTTTATTTTGTCACCAACCCCTTTTTGATTTTCTCCTGAGTTTATTTTTCTTCTAAGTTTAATGTTAGTTTTTTGAAAGTGTTGAATGAATTGTTGTAGATATCTGTTAATTTTTAGTCGAGGACATCTATTTTCTTCCAATTTGTACTGTGTATTCACAATTTACATTTGTTTCCTTCTGAATTAAATATTTCAATAAGCCCCAATTGACAATATTGTTCTGAGCGTGAGCACGAGAACATCCAGACAATACACCCTAATTTAAAATTTACAATAAGCCCTAATTTGTATCTGTTTCCTCCTGAATTAAACACTCTGACAATAGTCCTAAAAAAAATATACAAGTTTGTAAGAAAAAAAGAGAATATTATAAAGGCTGGTGAAGTATTTTTATTTACAATATGGTGTAATATTTTTTCTAAGCATAAACACGACCATATTTTGTTATAATTTTTCACTTGAGAATATTGTGAATGCAAAATTATTTTTAATTAGCAAAATATATTAAAGCCATTGCTTATCTTGCTAGTTGTAACTGCACTCCCATGTTCCTCTAAAATTTGAAGCATGAATCCAACTCTGGAAACCTTAGAAGTAGTTTTTGGGTATCCCTTACAGGTATAACCGTCATTTCCTAGACCTTCACCTACTTTTAATGTCTTGTTATCATGTACATCTCTGTAGAAAGTATAAGCTCTTTCACAAAGATCATTTCCAGGAATAAGAATCATGTTATCTTCGTCTTCGGTTGATGGTAAACCTACCCATTTTTTGAAGTATTATCAGCATTGTCTACTTCACCAATATTCTGCATGCCAAATAGTATTCGACGTTTAAGCCATGGTATGTCTGTTACACATCTATCCCATGCCAAACAATCTGTATCGCGACATGGGAGATACTTGGGGCTTGTGGATTAGCTTCTCTGTTTGCATGGTGTGTGTAAATATACGATTGATCGCCCTTGGCATCTGATTGAAACCAATCATATCTGTAAGATAATTTGGGAAAGAACAAAAACACCTTATTTGCATGGCATGACTTATTTGGAGACATCTCCTCTATAAAGATCTAATTTGTATTGTACTTTGAAGTATCGTAATAAGTTTCTTAGATTTAGTAGAGTCCCCGCCAATTTGCAATTTGCTCAACTTTTATGCTTTCTCAGCTGAACTCAAGTTTATCCTTCTTAGTAGTTAATGTATCTATTACCTACAATGATAAGGCATGGCACACAGCTTAATTGATGATTTGGGTATGTCTCCACTTGAAACTTATTTATTTCCCATGTCATAGATTTACATTATAGGTGTAAACATTGCACTGCAATCCTGAAGTCAAACACTAGGGAAAAGTGATGTCATTTCAGCTAATTGTTCAATTCTTTAGATCTAGAAAGATCGAAGGCAAATTGAGAGAAATGTTGATAATGTATATTGGAATTGAGATGCTCTGTTGTAATATGATGCAATTTAGTAGGCTATTTCGTAAACTATTTCACCATTCTAATTGTTTTGTAGATTACTACTAAGTGATTTCAGAAAGATACTCACAGTACCTTGTGTAAAACTTTCAACCTTTAGATTGCCAAGTATTTTTTTGCTGAACTGGAGATAATGGAAAAAAAGATTTGGCTATAATGTGCGATATCCAGTAGAGGCAAATATAAAATATAGTAAAGTGTGACGGATGGATAATTTGATGTACCAAATATATCTTCGATGGTCTACTTGTTAGTAGAGCTTGATTTTTATTCCATATATTTTCTTTTTATTTCGTTGTTTATGAAATCAATACATGTTTTTTAATTGGTTATTTGCGAAACTTGAAGTTAACATATACATCTCGTGTTTGATATAGGAGACTGTAATATGGATAAGAGTTGGATGCAACTTATTGACAAATTTTGTCCCGCATATATAAAAGGTGTGGCTGATTTTCTTCAATTTGCTGCGCCATCTGTTGATAGCGCAGGTAGAATATGGTGTCCATGTCGTGATTGCAATAATGGTCAGTACATCCCAGTTAGGATTGTGAAAACATACTTGCATATGAATGGTACTAATCCTACATATACCACATGGGAACACCATGGTGAGCCTTATAAACAAGTATCAGATGTAGAAGTTGAAGTGGATCAAGATGTAGATAATGTTACAGAAGAAGTGCATGAATCATTTGACGGCGTGCAAGAAATTTTAGGAGAAATATACAAGGCCACATTCCAAGATGCTTTTGCGGGAGAAGGATTTTCAACGAGTCATGAGACAAATCATGAAGCCGATGATGGAGATAAATTTGTTAGATTATTGAGGGATGCACATAGTCCACTTTACTCTGGGTGTGAGAAGTATTCTAAATTGTCATGCCTTGTTAAGATGCTCCATTTAAAGAACATTAATAATTGGACAAACAAGTCTTTTGACATGTTACTTGACTTTGTGAAGGACATACTTCCAGAAGGAAACACAATTCCAAAAAAATCACTATGAGGCTAAAACCATCATGCGGGATCTTGGTCTTGGTTATAATTGCATTCATGCTTGTAAAAATGATTGCATCCTTTATTGGAAGGATTATGCTGACAAACAGGAGTGTCCCAAGTGCGGCGAGTCCAGATGGGTGTATAATGATAATACCAATAAAAAGAAGATTCCTCAGAAGATCTTGCGACACTTTCCATTAAAGCTGAGACTGCAAAGGTTGTTTATGTCAAAGAAGACGGCTCCGGATATGAGTTGGCACAAAGAAAAACGTGTTGAGGAGGAGGGAATTCTTCGACACCCTGCCGATTCAGAGGTTTGGAAGGATTTTGATAAGAGACATGAGTGGTTTGCCAATGATCCTAGAAACGTTCGCCTTGGGCTAGCATCTAACGGCTTTAATCCCTTTGGTAGTGGCACATATAGCATGTGGCCAGTAGTGCTTAAGCCCTATAACTTGCCTCCTTGGAAATGCATGAAGGAGCCATTTTTTATGATGTCCCTGCTTATACCTGGGCCCAAATCTCCTGGAAATGATATAGATGTGTATCTACAACCATTGATAGATAAGTTTAAAGAATTATGGAAAGTAGGTGTCTCGACTTATGATGCATGTAAGGAGCAGACTTTTCAACTATATGCTGCATTATTATGGACCATTAATGATTTTCCTGCATATGCAAACCTTTCTGGATGGAGCACAAAAGGAAAATTGGCATGTCCTACATGTAATAAGAACACTCATTCCATGAATTTGACGAATGGAAGTAAGACTTGCTACATGGGACATCGTCGTTTTCTACCGCCGAACCATCCTTGGCGGAGAAGAACGACAATGTTTGATGGGAAGCGAGAGCTTGGGATGAAACCTAGAATGTTGTCTGGAGATGATATGCTGGAACAACTCAGTCAAATAGATACATCATTCGGGAAGCTGCGAAGCCAGAGAAAGAGGAAGCGTACAACTGAGGAGTTGAATTGGACGAAGAAAAGCATATTCTTTGAACTCCCCTATTGGAAAACGAATAAATTGAGGCACAATATAGACGTGATGCACACTGAGAAGAACATTTGTGAAAGTGTTCTGGTACTTTGATGGGCCAAGATTCAAAGAATAAGGACACCGTTAATACTCGTCTAGATTTAATGAAATTGGGGATCAGGGAGGACTTACATTTGACTTTAAAGGATAGAAAGTGGCTAATGCCACCCGCATGCTTCACTTTGTCTAAGGATGAGAGAAGAGGCTTGTGTGAATTCTTGAAGTCGGTAAAGTTTCCGGATGGTTATGCTTCAAATATTAAAAATTGTGTAAACGTCGCAGATGGTAAGATAATTGGAATGAAAAGCCACGACTATCATGTCTTTCTCCAGCGACTTCTTCCAGCTGCATTACATGGGTACTTGCGTGATGATGTATTCACCGCCTTAGCTGATTTGAGTTGCTTCTTTCAGGAGTTGTGTTGTAGGACTTTAAAACTTGAAGTCTTAGAACGACTTGAAATGGATATAGCAATCATACTATGCAAATTTGAAAGCATTTTTCCACCGGCCTTTTTTGATGTTATGGTTCACTTAGCAATACACCTTCCCTATGAAGCTATACTTGCCGGGCCAGTGCAATATCGGTGGATGTATCCTATAGAGAGGTAAACTAAATATCATCTTGAGAATATATCATTTTCGGACTATAACATTTTTTTTTAAAGTTTGTATGCTAAGTTGGGTACTTACAACACATTGCATGATTTGTAGGTTTTTGTATACCTTGAAAAGCTATGTTCGAAATAAAGCACACCCTGAAGGTTCAATTGCCGAAGCATATATTGACCATGAATGCTTGACTTTTTGCTCCATGTATCTAGATGGGGTTGAGACACGATATAATCATGAGGAGAGGAATTATGATGGAGGTGAAAGACAAGAAAGTGATGAGATGTCTATTTTCGGACAGAATGTTCGTCCGTTAGGAGCTGCCACGATTGGGACCTTGTCGAAATCAGATTTGGCAAAGGCTCATTGGTTTGTGCTTAATAATTCTTCAGAATTGGAAGTATACTTAGAGTAAGTATTAGCTTTGATCTTCCACTTTGAGGTTTTAATCCTAGCTAATTCTCATATATGTTCAAATATGAATATATGTAGAAAGCATATACAAATTATTCAAGGACAAAGCATAACTAATTGGCAACAGAGACATGAAAAAGAATTTCCTACGTGGTTTTCCAACCATGTAAGTATTATGCTTTGTTGATGTAGTAAGTTATGTAGAAAATTTGTATTCTTACAAACATTGATTGTATTAATCTATATTTTTTATTTTATAGATAAAACAATTGCGTTGCCACAACTCAACAGAAGTCACTAATGAGTTGTATTCCATAGCATGTGGTCCTCAATCTGAGGTAAGACGTTACAGTGGATGCATTGCCAATGGAATTAGATTCCATACCATAGAGCGGGAGAAGCATCGCAGAATGCAAAATAGTGGTATTGTCGTCAAAGGGGAGCATCAAGGAAGCGAAATTGACTTCTACGGTGTCTTGGTTGATGTACTTGCATTGAGCTACTTGGGACGCAGACAAGTATTTTTATTTAAGTGTAAATGGTGGGATCTTTGCAGTAGAAGGATTGGAGCCCCAAAAACTAAATATTTTACTAGTGTCAACACTTCTTGTGTGTGGTATGAGAATGATCCCTTTGTGTTACCTTCTCATGCTGAACAAGTTTTCTATCTAAATGACACAAAATTGGGTGGTTCTTGGAAAGTGGTGCAAAGGTTGCAACCGAGGAACTTGTATGACGTTATTGAGCGTGAAGAAAAAGACAACAGAGAAGATGAAGATGGAGACCAAATAATGAACACTAATTCGGCGTATCAACTAAATGAGTCAGGAGAATCTTATACCCAAGTCGAATGCAATCTCAATCAAGTGTTCGGCCCACTTCATAGAGAGGATGTAGTTGCAACTGAAGTAGAAGTTGATCCAATTGTCATGGAAAACCTCAAGAACCAGAATTAGCCCGTTGAAGATAGCGCATTTATTAATGACAACAATGTTGATAGTGAGGAAGATGTTGAAGTACTCGAATGTAGTGTAAATGAGCAGGAGTCTTTGATAAGCAATGAAAATGATGAAGATGATTCAATGTTCGATTAAAACAAAAAATTATGTAGTTTAAACTGTTTGAATGCATTTAGCATGAGTCAATTGCTTATATATTTTAATTTTATGAATATAAATATACTTTTTACTTTATTTTTACATGCAAATTTCTATGTTATTTATATGCACATTTCTTGTCTGTTGGTTACAAAAGGAGTTTGCAGATTTTAAACGAATATGGCACCAGGAACTCGTCGGTTGCGAGCATTGCAGACACAAACACAGATACCAACACCAACTCCATCACCATCACCAACACCAGACGATGTGGATGTGCTAGAGCCTCATACTCCTCAAGAATCTAGTGCTGGTAGGACTTCGTTTCAGTTTTTATATTATACACTTAGAAGATTTATTCTCCTTGTTGATTTGCTTGGATAGGGGTCCAAATGTAGCAGCGATGACACTACAGGGGACTCCTGCTACAACTTCTGTCAAAATATGCACATATCACTATACCCCCTCCTCCTCAAAATATGCACATATACACATATCACTACTGTCAAAATATGCACATATCACTATACCCCCTACTGTCAAAATATGCACATATCACTTTTTGCTTGGGTTGTCTATATATATTCTGTAGTCTTGCTAGCTTTCTTCAGATTCCTATCATATGGCTAGTGCTATTCGTTTGGATTTCCTGGTGCTTCAATTCAGGTCCTCTCGATCCCTTCTTATCTTTGTGAATTTTATTTTCCTTCATTTAATCAATTAGAACAATAAATAATATGCAGGGTTTGCTGTTGTCGTTGTATGCATTTCTTATTCTGGGATGTCCAGCAATTATTTGACTTTGAATTCATTGCACTTGATTGGTATTCGACAGATATTTAACTACTTTTTCTTACATTGGCTATATATTCGACATATATTTAACTTTATTTAATCAATTAGAACATTAAATGACTTTGAATTTATTGCCATATATTTAACTTCTTTTTCTTACATTGGCCACTAATTATCTCGGGGCATAGCACTATTCAGTTCCAACCATCTGTAGAATCATTAGAGCATTCAAAGTCTCATACTACTAATCCCGAGTGAAGCAGTTTGTTGAGTCCCACATCGAGTGCAGCAATGATTCAGCCATGCTAATTCCTAATTGGGCTATGGTTAGGGTTCTTCAATAGCCTGGCAGTCTCCTATAAACAGACCATATAAATTGCTGTGTGTGTTGGGCTGCCATTGACAGAAGTTCAATCACTTTATTTCTTCTAGCTTTTGGTACTCTTCCCACTTCTCTGAGCCCTTTCAAACTCATTCTCAGTCCACCTATTTATCCTCTTTCCGTTCAAACTCATTTCGTTAAGTATCCGTTGATTTGATACCATACATCTTATGAATTCAAGTTGAATATTATGCTCTTGCTTGTTTATATTTCAACACATGCTATTTTTTCTACTAGATTTTTTTTATTGATTTTCATTCCGAATCCTGAAATTACAAGAAGATAATTTGCTTTTCATTGTCTTAGGATCCACTAGCGCTCCTAAACGCAAACGTGGCCCCTCGCGTGGACTTGCTTTAGCGAAAGCGATTGAGATTGGGAAGGGGCCTATGCCGGTCGTTTGGACAGAAGAGGCAAACACACCTGTTGGGCCTGGCTCTAGCTTATGGAGTGGAGGAGTGAGTAAAATCCAGCGTTAGGTTGCGCCTAAGACTGCAGCAAGTTGGAAAGAAATAAGTGAGGACGATAAGATGCACATGCGCTCACTCGTATTGGTAAAATATTTGTTTGATACTATGTTTTTGTCTCATATTATTGATTCTTGGTTGAAGAGGTTCTTAGAATAAATTATGTTTTTGTAGGATAAGTTTAAACTACCAGAAGAGGACCCTCGTGCTATTCATGCGATTGATATAGCACTTATGAATTCACATAGGCTTTGGAGGCACAAGTATCATCGCCACTACCTTAAGTATAAAGACTGTGACGTGCTCAATCATCCTCATGAGGATGTGAGTTCAGATGACTGGAAAATTCTTTGTGAGAGGTTTAGTGGTCCAAATTGGCAGGTGATGAATATTAATATTCTTGTAAATCATGCATATAGAAAAATAATTTACTTAACAATTTGGTATATTATGAATTGATCTTTAAATGCAGAAAATTAGTAATATCATTACTCAAAACAAGGCTAAATCTGCAGTCAATCATGTCTCAGGTCCTAAATCATTTGCTCGACGTCGCTTTGAGTTGGTATATAGTGTTTGTAACTTTAACATCTTTATGTTTATCTTATAAATGGAAATATTGATATAGTTTTTTTTATCTTACTCCTAAAAATATTTTTTTAAATGTAGCGTGACTCTGAGACAGAGGAGCTTCCAGGAAGGCTGGACTTTTGCAAGGCCACTCATTTTCGTGAGAACACTCAAACCTGGGTTACTTCTCAGGTACAAGAAAATCATGTAAGGAACTAATTTAATATATTATTCACTGACATTGTGCACTAAAATCTATGTTATTTGTCTAAATTTGTTATCGATGTTTTGTGAGTCTTATGCATCATTATAATAGAGATGTTTGTAATTTCAGGAAAATATGGTGGCAATTCAAGTGGAGGCAGAAACACAAGGCTTAACATTGACACAAGATGAAGTTGTCGACAAAGTCTTAAAGCATCGATCGGGCTATGTCCAGGGTCTTGGTGCATATACTAAGCCAACAACTTCCTCTCGTTCAACTGCAACATCCAGAACCTCCGAGACAGAGGCTATGCTAAGAGCTGAGATATTAGAGATGAATAAGAAATTTGATGCAGATCGAGTAGAGATGAATAAGAAATTTGATGCAGGACGAGTAGAGATGAATAAGAAATTAGAGGAGTCTCTAGCTGCTTCAAGCCGTCTAGAGAAGATGTTTATGATGTTTATGGAGCAAGGTGGCACTCATAGAGACAATACCTTATCAGAGTAATTTTTTTGGAGGAACGTGTTTATAGAGATATTTTAGATTTTTTATGTAGACGTTTTTTAAACTTTTAAATGTAATTTGGTGATGAATGTGGTTGTAAAACAATTAAAGTTCTATTGTGAAAAGTTATCTTTTTTATTGTGTTAATTTATTCAAAACTATTGTGTGCATAAATAAATATAGTTTGGTTTAGCAACGACAATGAATTGTTACTATATAATGTGATGAATTTTAATTTTTTCGGCAATGGATTAATGCTCGTTGCTAATTACCGCACTGTAGCAACGAAATATGTGCGTTGCCAAACAATTGTGCATTTGGCAATGCTATATTGTCGTTGCTAAATATATTACATAACAACGACAAGCATTCGTTGCTAAAGACTTCTACCTTTAGCAACGAAACGTGTGTCCACCAAAATAGCAACGAAACAGAAGTCATATTGCTAAAACGTAAGAATTCAGCAACGAATTCATCATTTCGTTACTAATACTTTAGGTGACGCACTTTAAACAACGAGTCCAGCAACGAAAAATTTTTGTTGCTAAATCTTTTAGCAACGATTGTGGTACTTTTAGCAACAAAAATTTTTGCTGCTAAAAGCCTATTTTTTGTAGTGTATCCTGATAGATCCAGGGTCTGCTCTCAGCATTATGCTAAAGACAATATTGGATGCGCTGAAAATCCCAGTGCATAGTCTCTCCAGTACAATCACCACCATCCTTGGGTTCAACCAGGAAAGGAGTGAGCCTCTGGGCAAGATTTGTCTAAAACTCTAAATAGGCAATCTTCGCACAAAGGTTACTTTCTATATCATTGACAACCACGGTAGTTCCTACAATGCTTTGCTGGGAAGACCATTTCTGCACGAGCATAACATTGTCCCTTCGACTCTCCATCAATGTTTTAAATATGTTGATGACAATGGAGAGGTGCAAAAGGAGGTTGCCGATCTCTATCCTTTCAAAGGCATTGAGGCATACTGCAATGATGCACGTATGTACAAGGACGAATTTATGAAGGTTGTCCTGTCTTTGGATACTGAAGAAGAGCAAGAAACAGTGCCTAATGACACCCTCATCATTCCTGTCAAAGGGCGTGTTTCTCATCCTCAATCCTCCAAGCCACTGGCTATTCACTTGCCAGTCCAGAAGCAATCTACTAATGATGATCAGGATCAAAGGGAGCTCACCTCTTCTGAGCCGCTTGTTATTGACTTACGTCGTAACAAGGATAAAAAGCAGCTCACTTCTTCTGAGCCCTTGTTATAGATCTATCTCATAACAAGGACAAAAGGGAGCACACCTCCTCTGAGCCGCTTGTTATCGACCTCCGTCGTAACAAAGCCAATCCTCCTCCGCGTTCTTCTTCTCCCCCTCTTGTAATCAATCTGACTAAGCCTGCTAAGGCTAAAAGTCCTGCTGTAAATACCAATGTACAAATCAATGAAAAAGCATATACTTTCCAGTATAGTGATGTCATTTATCATGCAAAATGCTATTTGGATATGTTAGATAGCTATCAGTCATTTACAATAGGAGTTGTGCAATCTATTCAAACAGAAGTTTCATGTGAACACCCAATGGATTCATACTGTATTGTTCCTGCTCGTAAGAAAGGCGAACGTCCAATACTTTTTAGTAAAGGACCGGAACAACAATTCAGTTATACGGATGATAGCAAAGTCAACGATACGGGGCATCTTCAACTCCGTCGTTACAGTCAACAATCAAAAGACATCGTCCGAAAGATGGGTTACGACTTCAAGAGCGGCCTCAACTACGGTAAAGGTAGAAAGACTCCTCTCCGTACGGCTGTTCCAAAAGGAAAGTCAGATATGTACTACAGCAGGACCAAAAAAGGTCTCGAATATGCTTCTTCTCCGATTTTATCCCCAGCAGGCTCTGAATCTGATAGCGAGGAGCGTTCTAACTCTTCTGATTCCAGATCGTGGGATTCTTACACCAGCATCGGTCAAGTTCATCGGCTGACTGTATCTTCTAACATGGTCTCCGTTGAACTTCCAGAAGGCTATGACGAGGATACTGAAGAAAGTTCTGAAACAGATCCTTGGGCTCAACGAATGGATACCCAATGGGAACTCCGATTCGAACAAAGAGAACCTCCTACCGAAGATCAATTAGTTCAAATTGATGTAGGAGAGAGCGGGTCACCTCGTCCAATATTCATCAGCAAGAACCTTCAAGAGGCAAAAAAGCAAGAATTAATTCTTCTGATTAAAGAATACATTGATGTCTTTGCCTGGAGTTATGAAGACATACCAGGATTAGATCCTAAAGTTGCTACTCACAAACTGAACATCTTGCCGAATGCAAAATCGGTCAAACAACAACAACGGCATTTCAAACCAAAAATGATGGACGCAATCGACGATGAAGTCAAGAACCTCATCGCTTGTGACTTTATTCGAGAAGAACAACATCCTGATTGGATAGATAATGTTGTCCCAGTTCTAAAGAAAACTGGCAAAGTTCGAGTCTGCATCGACTTCCGGGATCTTAATGAAGCATGTCCAAAAGATGAATTTCCTCTTCCTATCACGGACGTCATGATCGACAATACCTGTGGGTTCGAAAGAATATCTTTCATGGACGGATTCTCCGGATACAATCAGATTCGGATGCATCCTGAAGATGAAAAGCATACTTCTTTTCGTACTCCTCGTGGAGTCTACTGTTATACTATTATGCCGTTTGGTCTCAAGAACGCTGGTGCAACGTACCAACGAGCCATGAGTACCATCTTTCGAGATCATCTGCGCAAGACTGTCGAATGCTACGTTGACGACATTGCTGTCAAGAGTCGTCTGAAAGAAGATCACATCCAAGACTTGAGAACTATCTTCAATCTCATACGCCAACATCAACTCAAAATGAATTCCACCAAGTCATTCTTGGGTGTCTCTAGTGGCAAATTTCTCGCCTTCATCATTACCTCGAAGGATATACACGTGGATCCCGAGAAGATCAAAGCCATTCAAGAGATGCGTCCTCCACGCAACTTAAAAGAGGTACGAGGATTCCAAGGTCGACTTGCGTACATCAGGAGATTTATTTCGAATCTGTCTGGACGCTGCAGACCATTTACTCAGCTAATGAAGAAGGGTGTATCTTTCGTTTGGACCGAAGAATGTCAACGAGCATTCGAAGATATCAAGCGATATCTCATGAACCTACCAGTCTTGGTGCCACCCATCTCTGGCATACCGTTCTTAATGTATGTCCATGCTATGGACCATTCATTGGGTGCTTTACTTGCCCAAAAGAACAAAGAAGGCCATGAACAAGCTATTTATTATCTCAGTCGTACTATGATTGGTACTGAACACCGTTATAGTCCGGTCGAAAAAGAATGCCTAGCTCTTATGTTTGCTGTTCAGAAGACTCGGCATTACATCATTGGTCAAACTATTCATGTCATATCCCGAGTTAATCCTCTTCGGGTACTCATGTAGAAGCCTAGCACACTCAATTCTCGACTGGCTACAGGGGCCATTCTGCTAGCCCAATATGACATGGTATATGTTCCTCAAAAATCTGTCAAGGGTCAAGCCCTGGCAGATTTCTTAGCAGCTCATCCTGTGCCAGAAACATCCAAGCTTTACGATGAAATTCCAGACGAGACATTGGAATCTAATACAATCTTCGAAGAATTTCCTACTTGGCGTCTATTCTTTGACGGAGCATCCAGGATTGGACCCAATAGTGCCATTGTCGCAGGAGTTGGAGTTGTCCTTATTTCTCCAGACTGGTCAGTTATCCAAAGAGCCTACTCCCTAAATGAGCCTTGCTCCAACAACGTGGCAGAGTATAATGCTCTACTCATTGGCCTTCAGCTAGCCAAACAACTTGACGTCGAGTATCTTGAAGTCTATGGTGATTCTAAGCTGGTTGTTAACCAGGTTAGAGGGACTTATGAAGTTCGCCATCAAGATCTAGTGCCTTACTTTGAAGCGGCAATCAACTTGGCTACATCATTCAAAGCCTTCTTCATTGAATATGTACGCCGAGCTTGCAATACTGAGGCAGATGCTTTGGCCAATCTTGCAGCAGTCCTAGCCATCCCTATCAGAAGACAACAGGTGGTGGTCATCTCTAATCGAGAATTATTCTGTATCGAAAACAATCATAATATTAAGTTTAGTAATCTTATTGAAGTCAATGTTATCAGTGAAGATTGGAGAACTCCTTTCATCGACTTTGTAGTTCATGACATACTCCCTGAAGACCCCAAGGAGGCTACGAGTATTCATCGAAGGTCTCTACGATTCTATTACAATCAGACCACTAAGACTCTTTACCGGCGGACTTATGACGGCCTACTCTTACACTGTCTAGCGGGTGATGAAGCAAAATAGGTACTGCATGAAGCTCACGACGGTGTCTGTGGAGCACATCAACCCGGTCCTAAGCTACAGGATCGTATCCGACGCATGGGTTACTACTGGCCCTCTATGGTATCTGATACCATCAATTATGCAAGGAAATGTCGAGCTTGTCAAATCCATGCAGATTTCATTCATCAACCTTCAGAATTTTTGCATCCGACGGCTGCTTCCTGGCCTTTCGAAGCTTAGGGTATGGACATTATCGGTCCTATCAATCCTCCTTCTTCTAGAGGACATCGGTTCATACTGGCAATAACCGATTACTTCTCCAAATGGGCTGAAGCTATACCTTTGGCTGAAGTCAAGACCAGCAGCGTCATCAACTTCGTCAAACACCATGTCATTTATCGATTTGGTGTACCTCGACGAATCATTCATGACAACGGACCTCAATTTATTAGCCAGAAGTTTACAAGATTCTGCGATGATCACCGAATTGACAATGTCGCTTCGATAGCCTACAATCCTGCTGCTAATGGATTAGCTGAAGCTTTCAACAAAACCATCATTAAGCTCCTCAAGAAGTTTGTATCTACTAACAAACGAAATTGGAGTGAAAAGCTTGGTGAATGTCTTTGGGCCTATCGAACTACAGTCCGCAATCCTGCAGGCTTTACACCTTTCTCTTTGGTGTATGGTTATGAAGCAGTTCTTCCTCTGGAACTTCAAATTCCTTCTTTAAGGATTGCTATTGCTAATGAACTCACTACAGAAAACAACGATCTTCTCCGACTTCAGGAATTAGAAGCGCTCGATGAAAAGCGGCTATTGGCTCAATAGCATATCGAGTTATATCAAGCCCGCATATCGAAGACTTTCAACCGCAAAGTTAAAGTCAGAGCCTTTCAACAAGGAGAACTCGTTTTAGCAGTCAGACGCCCCATGACTATGACTCACTCGAGTAAAGGCAAGTTTGATACGAAGTGGGAAGGACCTTACGTTGTCAGCAAAGTCTTTTCAAATGGAGCCTATCAACTTTCAGAGTTGGATGGTCGAGTTATAATGATGCCTATCAATGGCAAATTCCTCAAGAAATATTTTGTATAAATGTAACAAAAATTTATGTAAATATGATCAGACAATTCATAAATAAAGTTTGATTTTTATTTTATCATAAATGATGTTACATGATATCAAGGAAGATCGCTATTATCCTTCTCAACATTAGGACGCGGACCACTGTCGTCCTTATCAAAGACATAATCAGCAAAAGAACTGAGGACTTCTTTGCTCGAGCCCACCAGGAACTTGCAGGCAGCCATTCTCATGGTCTCTTCCTTTTCTGTCTTTCCTGGTTTAAGCAGAAAGTCTAAGATATCCTACGGTGGTTTGGGTGCGGACGAACCTTCACCTGCTTCCGTCTGCTTTGGTTGGACTGGTTCGGCAAGACCTTCTTCAATGCCCGCTTCAACCTTTGGGGTGATTTCAGCCTTCTTGGATGCATCTCCGGACGACATCTTTATGTTGAAAAGTGGAAATGATCATTCCTTCCAGATTTCTGTTCCATTTATAGGCAGAGATTCTCAAGACAACGAAACGACACATTCATCTTCATCAGACAATTCATCTGTTCATCAGACGGTTCGTCCGTTCATTATCACCATCATCATCATCTGACGGTTCGCCCGTTCATTATCATTCATTAATATCAGACGGTTCATCCATTCATTCATCATCATCAGACGGTTCATCCGTTCATTATCATCATCCGACGGTTCATCCGTTCATCAGAAGGTTCGTCCGTTCATTATCACCATCATCATTATCTGACGGTTCGCCCGTTCATTATCATTCATCATCTGACGGTTCGCCTGTTCATTATCATCATCCGACGGTTCATCCGTTCATCAGACGGTTCACCCATTCATTATCATCATCCGACGGTTCATCCGTTCATCAGACGGTTCATCCGTTCATTCACATTCATTCGACGGTTCACCCGTTCATTCAGTTCATTTGACGGTCCATCCGTTCATCCTGACGATTCATTTCGTTCATTTATTTCATTCACACCTTTTTCATTGTCCATATCAGCAACTTGTCGTCTTTGATTAAGTTGTCTATTTTAAAGTAATAATATTCGACAAATTATATTCTGCCACGTCCATATTACCTCTGAGCAGATATAATGAATATAATTATTTTCTATAAAATCATCAAGAAATATATCATGTCCTGTACCTCTGAATATATTTTCTATCGCTATTATTTATATCTGAATAAGATATGCAAGAAATAATAGAGCCACAACAAAATGTCTTTTATTGATCAAAATTTAAGATATTACATGTATAACATAAAGAAAGACAAAAAGATACAAAATGTTCTTTCTACTGAGACGGAGGCATCATCAGATTAGCAATCTGTTGTTTCAAAATCTGCAACCGTTCTTCACGAGATGCCATCACTCTCCTCCTGGCCTCTTCTATCCCAGATTCTTCATTAAAAACGGGCATGGTTACCATTCGGCGAGTGATTTCCGTATCATGAGTGCTATATACTCGTTTCTTTCCTGAGTTAGAGCATCAATTTGTTTGACTGAAGTCTGATACTCTTTAACTTTATTTTCCAGTTCCTCTTCGAGACGAGCAATCTCCACTCTCAGCTCGGCAATCTTTCTCTCTCTTCTCTCAGCAGTTGAGATCACTATTCCAACTTGGAATTATATTCAGCAGATTTAGTAGTATAGGCATCCAAGAGGTTCTGGAGATTCACTCTTTCAATTGCAGCTGCATGAGCCATTTGTTCAAACTCTGCCTGTACTAAAGGTTCCACTTCCTCTTTGTTATGGAGATTTCCAGCTCATTCAATATATGGTCAAGGAGAGTGGCCTGAGCCTCATCACCTTGCTCCTGGATGGCCTTCACCAAGAAAGAGGTCGAACCTCTAACCATAAAAAAATTAGCTTCTTTGTCCATCATTCTATTGATCAGAGGTCCCAAGGACTCGAAGAAGCATTTGGTGAATGATTGGATGACAAGATGATTAATCGCCAGAGCACTAGGAGTCGCAGCTACTCCTGTTGATGACGAAGCAGCAGGACGCTCAACTTCTCGTATCTGAACAGCAGGTTCTTTGAATAAGGGAACCAAAGTGGAGCTGGTTGCTCCTCCTGGTTGTTCCTCTGCAAAATCAAATACTGTCACTTTGCCTGTCATTGGCTATTGATAAAGAGAATCAAAAGTGAAAATAGTCTTACCATGGGTAGATCCAGCAATAAGCCTATCATCTGCAGGAACAGACTTTAGCTGAGCAGAAGTAGCTTCAGACGCTACGGCCTGACAACTTCCTGCTTCAGAGCCACAAGATAAATGGCGGCTGCTATTGGCAATTGTTGTTGCCAGTACTATGTCCATGCATGTTTGAGGAGCAGAAGAGGATCCGGGTTCTGTATGGATAAAAGTAACGATGTTAGCTATCAAGTTATTTATTAAAAGAAGATCGCTAATTTTATTACAATACCTTCGAAAGCAGCAATTGGAGTTTTCTACAAATCTACCTCTTCATCAGCAATCTTCTCCGGAGATCTCGACACCTCAGCCTCCTTTTCAGGAGTCAGAGTGTCTCGAGGGGATGTCTGGATTTCAACATTCTCTTCCGGATTTTGTGTCTCATCATCAGCTTCTAATGAGGTGCTCTCCTCGTTCTCGCTGTCTTCGGGAGCTTCTTCACTAGCAGCATCAGCGGCCTGATCAGCTTCTTCTTGATAACTGAAGTCACAGCCATATAAAGCTTCGATCATCAAACGATCTTCTTCAGCAAGGGTTGCTCCTGGTGTGGCAGGAAGATGAATTTCCGCTGCTGTTGGCAAAGGAGATCGTACGACATTATGCTCTTCCTCTACAATGTTATCTCTGGGCTCTTCAGCCTCATTTCTCTGGTCCAGCTCTTTCCTCTGCTTAATTTCCTCTCTCTATTCTGGACTGGGAGTTTTATGTCCAGCCTCAGAAACAGGAGTGGGAGAGGGCATGGTGAGTCCCGCTGCAGCGTCTATCACGATCGAAGACAAAACTTGTCCTCTGCGGACCAACCTTTTCTTCCTATGCAGAGGTCTCTCAGGACTCTCTACGTTTATTGCCTCGACTTGTTTTTGAACAGAGGTCGGTGTGGCAGCTTCTTCCCGCTGCTGAATTGTCTCGGCCAGCTGCCGAGATTGAGATCTAGTAGTAATCTTTTCTGAAGAATGATCCAAGATCAGTTTCTTCTTCGCAGCTGGGACGGAAGGCTCCTCTCTCTTTCTTTTCTTGGCCGAAGATTTAGCAACCTTCAAAGAAACACGCAGTGGCGCGTTAACCTCTTCAGGGAACATAACGTCCCTCGAAACTTCTAAGGGTGCATCCACTAGCTCGTGCACCTCATCATTACCTGGAAGTGACATGATGACTCCTCCCTTTTTCAATCTAATTACAGACACAAAGCTATCCACAAGATTGAAATTCTCGGCAAAAGTGTTCGATGATGTATAAAACACCGAATATGTGAACAGCATACGAGGGCCATGATTACTATTCACCGGTATCGAGAACGTTACTTTCGTATCTCGAGCATTGTAATAAGCCCAAGCTCGAGCTCTATCTATCAAGAAACCTTTTCCTTGTAGGCATGAGATAGCATTACCTATGTGGAATTGGTCATATCCAAACTACCGAGCAAACCGGCTGGGAAGATATGGCTCCAAGTAGCATTCTTCTTCAAACCGATATACCAAGTGGGATGGACGAATTGTCTTCAACCAATTAAAAGCTGTACGGCTCAAAGGTTGCATCTTTGAGTCAACTATGTTGGTCGGCATTTGTTCATATCCGGCAGGAGGATAAGTGCAATAGAAGTTCCATCCTCTGCCAAGGTTCAAAGCATATCTGCAATCTCTCAAGGAAGTGTATTTCCACTTACCGTGGGAGAATCTCCGCAAAAAGCTGCTACCGACTGGTCCTATGTCAGGGTCCATCAAAGTAGGATGGTGTAGAAGCAACGACCCGAACAGATAAGTATACGGCAATTCTAGCCGAGGAAACTCTTTCTCGCCCTTAGCTTTCAGCATCAATTCGACGTACAGACGGAGACTGGCATTCATTCTACAAGTCATTTCCGATAAGAGATCCATCTTGTAGCCGAAGACTAGTCGAACGGCAGCAAAAAGAACACCGCGATGGAAGCGGTCTATGGCACTTGATCCGGGAACGACGAATCTGCGAAGCCAATATGTCAAAAAACTTGCCAGTTGGGCTTCTTTTGACATAAATCGATATCCCACTCTCAAATAACTCTCGAGAGTGTCTCCTTTCTTCAGAGGAGGACATTGATGATCGTTCTTGATCTCGACATCCAAGTCAACACTTATCTCCATTAACTTCACCACCTCAGTGCTACTCAGTGGTTTAAATAAGTCGGGATAGCAGTTGTCATATTCTTTGGTCTTCTTTTCTTCAATATGGTTGAGGAACAGATAAGGCAACCATTTTGATGAATAGCAGGTACCAGCTGTACCACTTTTGTAAAACAAAGTGCAGATTTTATAATGACACAGCAATTCTTTGAAGACTTCTACCATGGCTGCGTTCTCTTTTCGAAGTTTGTCCAACTCATCATTAGTTGGAACAAATTCCTCATACGGGGCATCTCCCATCGGCAGGTAAGAGATGTACTGCATCTCGTGAAGGGCAAACCCGATCTCTTCGCAGGGAGTCATAAAAGTCCCTGTCCTATAGTTGTATCTTTCTGCTAGAGCCAGAAATAGATGCGGATTGGGGGCAAACCCGTAAACAGTGGCATGCACTGCTTGATACAAGTTAATCTGCTGAAGTTTGTCTTCAAACTTAGTCAAAATCCAGTTTGCTATACAACTCCATCTCTTATATTCTGGGTTCACCAGTCCAGTTAATCTGAGGTCTTGATCTGGATACTTCCCTTCGACCTTCGCGAACTCATTCACGAATATTAGAACTCTCACGGGCAATAACAAAGAAGAATTTTTCGGCAGAATACAACCGGGCTTTAAACCTCTGAGCAAGACACTGAATCGTTCCGAAGAACTGTAGAACATGTCTTTCTTGTTAGGCCCCTTCTTCACATAAATCTTTCCTGGACGGGCATCCTGAAAAGGTGTGAGATTCCATTCCATTTTCCTCGGATAGCTTGCATGAGCATATCGAGATAAGGGGAGACAGCGGGAAACATTTGGTATCGAGATCATCTTATCTTTTTGTTGGAAAATCCGTTCTTCCATCCGTGGCTTCGACTGAGAGCTCTTCTCAAAAGCTTCACCAAACAGAAATAGGGGCTTCTTGTGAATTATGGCATCTGCCGACTCCAAAGGTTGCCCATTCATCAAACATAACAGAGTTTCATTATCTTGGGTTACCAAGATAGCTTGGCGGGAAGCTGGCAGATCATACTGTGGATAGTGCACATAGGACAGGTCCTCTTTGAATTCCGATTCTGAAAGAGTTCCTACAAAGTTCTCATACCCCGGATCTTCTCTGGTATCAACTGCATCAAACAGAGAACACAAAAATTCAGCACAAAGGAAAAAAAATCAAGGATGTTACCATCAGACTGCGCAACCATCAGATTGCGCAACCATCAGATTGCGCATCCATCAGTTTGTGCCAGCATCAGATTGCGCTGGCAATCCTGCACAAAATTAGCAGATTGCGCTGACTTTTGTCAGTGCAGTTCAATCGATTGTGCAAGAAAGTATTCTTCATAAAAATAAAGAATAACTAGTTCGTGCAACCAATACCCTAAAAAGGGTGGCGCAATGTGATCACATCTCTAAAAAGAGATGGATTTTGAAGATCAGTGAAGTCGAAAAACTCTAAAAAGAGTTTTCGATTGAGTCATCTACCTTGCAACACAGGATACGCTGTCTCATGTCGAGAAGGACGTCGTACAACTCTAGCCGAAGGCTCGACGGGGGCCTTGCCCTTGGCAGCGGCGGAAGAACGCTTGGGTGCCATGGAGATTCGATGGAGAAGAAAGGAGGAATAGACTCGAGACTTCTCTCTTAAAATCACAAAAGCAAAGTAAAGAATAAAATGAGTATTGAAGAGAACTATTTATAGTTTTTCAAAGAGTAACGGCTGCCTCAGACTGCGCCGAAAAAGTCGGATCGACTCATCCGATTGCGCAGACAGCTCATGCACAACTTGATTTTAAATTTTGAAATTCAAAGTATTTCGAAACTTTGAATAAATTCAACTTTCAAAAACTTTAAAGGGGGTCTTGTAGGTCCTAAAAAATCAAGTTGCACCTATCAACAAAGTCAGAAAATCAAGAAATACAACTTTCAAGTGAACTGCGCAGACATCAGATTGCGCATCATTCCGATTGCGCACAATGGACTGCGCACACCTTCAACTGTGCAGGCTGACGTGGCAATGTCATCATTATCTGACAACATCAAATCTTTCTGACAGATGACAGCACGAAGAACGAGGAGACTGTTCGTTTATTGTACCGTACAGCGCTCGAGGACAGCTGTACATGCAGCGCAATCCAGTACCTGCGCAATCCAGTGTCTGCGCAATCCAGTGTCTGCGCAATCTATGTCAGCGCAATCTGAAGTCAGCGTAATTCATGTGGCTCACTTCATCATGTCAACTAACAAAAGTACACGTGGCATTCATGCCATCAATTGCTCGTTACGTAGCAACCGTCTTCACACGATCATGCGCATTTCAATCAAATAATGCCATGTGTCCAAGATAGTCAGCCCATGACCAGACAACTGCCTGTGCAGTCTGATGCTGCGCAATCCAGTTCCTGTACAATCCAACTTGCGCCATCCAGAATAACTACAAATTAGTTATTTCCAGAACTCTATAAATAGATTTTCAAGTCTTCATTCAAGGAGATCACAGATCAGAGATCAGATAGAGAAATCAGACATAAAAGTTCAGAGAGTTCAGGAGTTCTTGCCCAAGTGCTGCTGTATTCTTTCGAGGCTTTTGCCTTCAACTTCAGAGGCTACCGTCTTCAAAGTTCACATCGTCCAAAGGATAAAGCAATCGTCTTCTAGATTGGATTCCTACAGTTGTACTTTTCCAGAATTCTTGTAATCTTTACAAAGTTTGTATCAATAAAGTTTCATACTTTTGTTTTTGCAAACAATGTGGAGCTGTTTCTTGTTTATAATTGATAGCTACTTTTGAAGTAGAGAGACTTGAACAACAAGTACATAGACTCAACTACTCCTAATTAAAACCTCAGGATTAAAGTCAAAACCTAGTTACCAAAACCCAACTGAATCTGATTATCAGAACTACTCGACTAAGAGCATCTCCAACCCTATTGTGAGTTTGGAAAAAATGGTTGCCACATAGGAATGACAAACTTTTATTCCAAAAATTCTTCTCCAATGCAAATGTAGAATAAAACATGAAGTTGACATGGCAATGACATGGCAAGAAGAATGTGAAATTGGTTGTCTAGATCTAGACAATGCACTTCACAATGACTTTGTCTCCACATCATCAATTATGAATAGAAATATTTATAAAAAAGTTGAAGAAGTGGAGGAGTTGCCTTGGAAGTTGGAAAAAATACTTTTTATTGTCTCCTCAATACTTTTGCATTGGAGAGAGTTTTTCTATCTTATTGTCTTTTGAGATATAATTTTGCCACATAAACAAGACATTGTCTTGTGGCTCATGCCACATAGGAGCCACCTAAGACTCACAACACTTAACAAGACAATAGGGTTGGAGATGCTCTAACAGCATCTCCAACCCCTTTGTGAGTTTAGAAAAAATCGTTGCCACATAGGATTCACCCTCTCTTATTTCAAAATTTATTCTCCAATGCAAATGTGAAATAAATTATGAAGTTGACATGACAATGACGTGTCAAAGACAATGTGAAGTTGGTTGTCTAGAGATATAGACAATGGACTTCACAATACTTTACTTCTACATCATCATTTATGAATAAAAATTTATAATAAAAAAAGCAAGAAGTGGAAAAGTTGTCTTGGAAGTTAAAAAAAAGTAATTTTATTGTCTTCTCATTATTTTAGTGTTGGAGAACACTTTTTTATCTCATTGTCTTGTGTGAATATAATGTTACCATATAGAAAAGACAGTTTTGTGACTCATGCCACAGAGAAATCACAATACAAAATAAGACAATAGGGTTAGAGATGCTCTAAGTTGATTGTGCAGTGAACATGTTGTGGAAGGAAATTTTTTTTGAACCTGCATTATAATTTATATACACTAAATGAATGACACATTTGACCAGGGTCCAATAGTGATACAAATAGTTTGGCTCCCTCCAACGAGTTCTGTTAGACTAGTTCAGAAAGAGAGCAAACCTAACTACACAAGTACACGGACACACTTGATATTTGTACGCAAAAATTTATTTAGGTGTGAAGACAAAAACTACGGGATCTAGTCCAAACAATTGTTCACCCATTACAAGAAGAATGAAATTACAATTAATATTTTCTTTTATAGCACACTAGAAGATTACCAACATATATATAACGTATATATAGTTTTTTTTATTTCTGTTGAGAACTAATAAGGGACTTTTAGTCCCACATCGAAAGTTGTATTGTGAAGATGAGGTGTACTATCTATAAGTAGTGGCAGGAGGCCATCAATAAAATCATCTAAGAAGTTCCACTCATTTCAACTTGGTATCAGAGCCAGGTTCCCAAAAAAATTCTTTTTCCTCCCTCCCTGACGCCAGCCCCTCCCAAACCCCCCCATCTACAATTCCAGCTCCTCCCCCCGCCCCCCCGGACCTGCAGTGCAGCGCCCCGGACCACCCCTCCCTCCCTGACGCCAGCCCCCCACCACCCGATCCACTATTCCAGCTTCTTCCCCCCCGGACATGCGGTGCAGCGCCCCGGACCACCCCTCCCTCCCTGACGCCAGCCCCCCCACCCCTCGATCTACTATTCCAGCTCCCTCCACCTGCCCCCCCAGTGTCAGTGCCTACTATACCAAGTCCAGTGCCTACCATACCAAGTCCCTCGTCTACTCCTGCCCCGGCTCTTGAAGGTGTTGCCCCCGCACTGATTCACTCTTATTCCGATGCGGATCTCTCTGACTCTGATGGTATGTCATCTCCACCACTTATTGCTCCTTTAAGGAGATCTTCTCGCATCAATGCGGGTAAGGCTCCTCGTCGTTATGATGATTATGAATATGACATTGCCAACTTCTTGTCTTATCCTAACATTTTGCCTAATTTATCGAGCCTTCATTGCATCGTTAGACTCTACTTCTTTGCCCAAGTGATGGCAGGAAGTAAAAAAAATTCAAGGTGGAAAGCTGCAATGATGGAAGAACTTGGGACACTAGAGAAAAATAAGACATGGGAGCTGGTTCCATTACCCAAAGGGAAGAAAGTTGTGTGATGCAAATAGGTGTACACAGTAAATGAGACGCCAGAAGGAAAAGTAGAGCGGTACAAGGCAAGGTTGGTTGCAAAAGGATACACACAATCATATGGCATTGACTATGATGAGATGTTTGCCCCAGTAGCGAAAATGAGTATGATAAGAACTCTGGTCTCCATTGCAGCAAACTGTGGGTGGAAGCTATACCAGTTAGATTTGAAAAATACCTTTCTCCAGGGGGACCTGTAAGAAGAAGTATACATGGAACCCCCGCCAGGGTGCTATGCGACAGAATCAGGCGGAGGGACGCCGCATGGTAAAGTCTGTAAACTAAAGAAGTCAATATACGGACTCAAGCAATCTCCTCGAGCCTGGTTTGATAGATTTAGAAAGGCTGTTACAGGCATGGGGTACCATCAAACAAATGCAGATCATACGGTCTTTCTCCAGCAAACAAGAGGCCACATTACTATACTTGCTGTATATATGGATGATATAATAATCAATGGTGATGATGAAGTCGAGATTACTAAGCTGAAGTCAAAACTCGCGAAGGAGTTTGAGGTGAAGGATTTAGGAGCGATGAGGTATTTTTTGGGCATCGAGGTGTGTGACGGCGACCAGGAAATTATTCTCTCACAGAGAAAATACACACTAGATCTGCTAAAGGAGACATGGATGCTGGGATGCAAAGCAGTAGTGACTCCAATTGACCAGAAGTACAAGCTGGAAGCAGAAGCAGGAGAGCCTGTTGATCGTGAAAGGTATCAAAGACTTGTAGGAAGATTGATTTATCAGGGGCACACTTGCCCGGATATCTCATTTGTAGTGAGTGTAGTGAGCCGCTACATGCATGATCCATGAACGGGTCATATGGAAGCAGTGTTTCAGATCTTGAGATATCTAAAAGGGACACCGAAAAAAGGACTATGGTTCAAGAAGAATGGACACATAGAAGTTGAGGGATACTGCGATACAGACTGGGTAAGCTACATAGACGACAGAAGGTCTACCACGGGGTACTATATTTTTGTAGGAGGAAACCTAGTCTCATGGAGAAGCAAGAAACAGCCAGTGGTAGCATGGTCGACAGCTAAAGCAGAATACAGAGCAATAGCTGTGGGAGTGTCAGAGTTGCTATAGGTAAAAGCACTGCTAACAGAGTTGAAGCTGGACAAGGGAGCACCATTACGTCTTCTAAGCGATAGTCAAGCTACAATAAGTATAGCTAACAATCCAGTTCAGCACGACAGAACGAAGCACATCGAGATCGATCGATTCTTCATCAAGGAGAAGCTGGAACAAGGGATACTGAAGATTGACCATGTTCGGTCAAAAGAACAAGTTGCAGACTGTCTGACTAAGGGTCTTAGTTCATTGAGTCTGTCAAAGCTATGTAACAAGATGGGGATGATTAATATCTATCGCCCATCTTGAGGGGGAGTGTTGAGAACTAATAAGGGACTTTAGTCGTACATCGAAAGTTGTTTTGTGAATAGCACAATAAGGAGAAGAGCTCAATATTCCTCAATAGGACATATACTGAGACGGCTAGGTGGGCATCCATTCTACAAGTGGAGGAAGCTTCCCTCCCGGTCAGATACCTGGGGGTCCCTTTATCGATCACCTACGCTAGGCACTCAGACTACTCCACCTTAATTAAGATGGTGGAAGCCAGGCTAGATGGGTGGCAAGCCCAACTGCGGTCCTTTGGCGGCCCGGTAGAACTCGTCTGAGCCGTGATTAATACGATGGTGTCCTATTGGCTGCAAGTGGTGCTCCTTCCCAAGAAGACAATTCAGAAGATTGAAAGTATGTGCGCTAGATTTGTTTGGAGGGGCGGAGTTCAAACTATAGCGTGGAAGGACTTTTGTCGCCCCAAGAAGGTAGGGGGGTCGGGCTTCGATCTCCGAACACTATCAGGGAGATGGCTGCGCTAAAAATGGCTTGGACTTTGGTGGATGGGAAGTCCTACTGGTCTTTTTGGATGAGCAGTAGGTATATTAAGCAAGATAATTTTTGGACGATGAACAGCAACTCTAACTTCTCTGTTGGTTTCAAGTGTATCCTGCAGTAGAGGTCAAGATTGAAGTCCTGCATCCAAAGGGTTATTCATGATGGGGTCGGCACCAACCTTTGGCAAGACCCTTGGATTGACCACAACAGTATCATAGATATGGCAGAGATGGACCTCCGTAGCAGGATGAAGTCAGAGAAGGTAAGCTCTCTGATTCATATTGGTTCCTGGTTCAACCAGGGTCTAATATATGGCGTTGGGGTAGAAAGATTACAGGGAGTCAGATTGAGGGAAGCCCTGGACATGACCATTGGAGGTGGAAGGGGTCCGATAATGGGAACTTTATATTGAAGAGTGCATACGAGAGATATAGAGATAGAGGTCCCATATCTAAATGGTCGAGATACATTTGGATTAGGGAGGCTAGCCCCAAGTTTAGCTACTGTCTGTACAAGGTAGCACAAAGGAGACTCCTCACCAAAGATAGGTTGAGTAGGTTCGACGTTCAGTTAGATTCCAATCTGTGCCCCTTCTGTTGCATGTAACAGGAATCCCATTCTCACATATTCTTCCAATGTGTTGTTAGCAGCATAGTCTGGAACGAGCAGCACAGAGTGCTGGGTATGAGTTTGAAGAACACTAAGAGCACTGAAGAGGCATTTGAAGACCTGGACACACTCAAGGACACTAACCATCAGTGGTTCCTGACGGCGAGGTTACGCCTGGCTTGTGTGGTATGGCACATATGGCGTAAGAGGAACCGGAGAGTGCACTAGGCCGTTCAGACCTCGGTGGTCGATTTGAATCGTAACATAGAGGCAGACATTGACATCATGGTCCCAGGTTTAGTATGGTAGGGAGAGGTGGAGGTGTTTTTGGTGTTTATGCTAGAGAGGATGAGGTTCCTAAGCATTATGTAATCCCCCCAACATTTTTTTATTCTTTATAAAGCTGTTACCTTGCCCCAAGGCGGCGCTAGGGTTTTTTTTCATGATAGGCGATCCTGGGGCGGGTACATCAGGGGCGTCAGGACCGCCGTATGAGGGAAGATCGATTGGAGACGGATACTCGGATGCGCTTGGAGGTCCATCTGTAGGAGGCGGCTACGAGGATGAAACTAGGCGAAGAGATCAACGAACTGTAGAGGAAAGAACCGTGGAGGCAGAAGCGACGGACGTACAGGAGGAAGTGGAAGGTTGGACGATGGTAGCACAACGTTGGAGGAGCAAAGTGGCATCGAAACACGAGAGGACAGGAAAAGGAGACATCTAAGGGATCAGAGGACGAATGCAACAACCAAAACCTCTGCAAAATCCTTACACAATGGTGGTATTAGGGAATAATAACAAGGAACATCGCAACATCATTGAATTAAGAAGGATGGAGAACACCGGGAACAAAGGAAAGGCGATCCAACAGGAAGGGGAGGGGTATACTACACCAAGCCAGTCACGACGACAGGGAGATGAACGAGGGGGGGCGTGGTCGAAACCAATGACATGGGCAAAGGTGTGCAAACCGCCGGCAACATTGGAGGAAGTTGATCTATAATACATTGAACCGTGTGTTACTAAATGAAAGAAGGTGGTCCAAATTACTACCGATGATTGTTATTCATGGGACGGGATTTTCAGATGAAAAACTGATTTTATTGCAACACTTCGAGGAAGGTGCACAAAAGTGATCATAGAGGATTCTTAGAGACGAAATCAAATGTAAGACTTCGAAGAAGGCACAAATGATTTTCATTGTAGCAGCGTCGAAATAACCCACAGAAAGTTTCTGATTAGATCAGAAAAATCTCATTCAGAATATGAATTTAAGTGGCGAAGAGATGAATGGAAGGAAAGAAAGCCTGCTGGGGTGATTGACCACCGACGCTCAAAGCGAGATTCATCCCACACGAATAGCTTCTAGGGACCAGCAAGTTCAGAGGCGAACTTTTGGAACACTCTGTCGAATGCTTCACCGACTCCTTGGATGGACAAAATGGCACGCGCTTCTCTCTATTCTCTCCTCTCTGCTCTTTGAAATTTGTAAGGAATTTTTTCGGAATGAACTTAATTCCAGAGAAAGGGAGAGAGAAAGAGAGAGAGAGAGAGAGAGGAGAGAAGCTTATATAGATGCACACAGTAACCGTCCAGTATACAAAATATTTGGAATGTGGAAGGAACCGTTTTCGAACATTTCGTAACTGTTCAGATCGTGCACAGACACGACAGTGCCAACTGCGCTAACCGTGCGCACCGAGCCAACTGCACCAAACGCGCATAGCGTGCCAAATGCACCAATGCGCATACTGCGCTAAAATGCACCAAACGTGCATACCATGCCAAATGCACCAAACCCGTATGTCGTGCCAAATGCGTATAGCGTGCGCTGCACGTGTCACACCCTGCACCCGCTTTTCGGATGCGACCTCGTGAGCAAGCCAGCTACGTATCGAACGGACTCCATCCCGACTCGAGTACGTATAAGCTGTCCAGAGTAGGGTATCATGTCTAATCTAAACTATATCTCAATCCACAGGAATCATATAAACAAGAATGAACAAGTATGGGTCATGGTCTGCAGTCCATTAGCATATTGTTCGATTAGACTCCAAGATTGATATGAGTCTATAAAATAAGCAGAATATATCATGACATGGAATATAAAGCACGAAAGGATATAAAGAAATATTACAAGCAAATACCTGTATTCTTGCAGGTATAATTACTACTATCATGAGCCGCTAACTAACTCCATGCAATCAGCTACCTGAAGAGATCATCAGGTCCTAAGGGGACATAGCAAGATACATAAAAACATGTCTATCTAACAGTTTAATCATGCAATAATATAAATAGGGTATAAATAGAAACTAGACATGAGACTGACATGTGGCTACTGACAGGTAACTATGAACACGGATGCGGGATCAACTATGCATAAATGAACTGCTGGAAGAACAAGTAAACAAGAGATCAATGGAATACCAACCCTTGCCCCGAATGTGGACTCACAGGTCAGTTTCAAGACAAGTCACCCTCGTCCCGTGTGTGGACTCACAGGTGCAAACGGACAACCCTCGCCCCGTGTGTGGACTCGCAGGTTGTGGGAACAATACATGAATAGCAGTTCAATCACACATACTTGCAGATACGACTCAGTCAAGATACAGGTGACAACATGGTACAACTCAGTCATGACACTGGTAAGGACAACTCTAGCATGAACCATAATATAGACAAGCCTGGTGTAACTACGCTATCAAGTCAGGTAATACTGATATACAAGCAAGACAATAAACTAGTAAATATGGTATCATATAAATCTATAGCAACTAAGGTAACTAAAGATAACATACTAAAACAGATGAACTATAAGCATAAAAATGAACTGTAGAGGGAGGTAAGGTATCTTACCCGGTGGTAGTACGAAGATCCAATAATATACCGTCAACTAGTACGCCATAAAGTCCAAATCTCACAACTGTCACCGAAAGCTGAAACAGACATTACCATTATTTTCAGAATAGTCAAATTATCTAGGATTGCTTGTCCTTAAGTTCAATTTCGGACACAGGGGCAAAACGGTAATTTTGGGCCAAAATGGTATCCGTCGTTGGACCCGCTTTGTACCGAAAAGCGTGCCAGAGTCAATGGTCTCTAAAGTCATCAAACTATATGTCTACAAATTCGTTTTGATGATACGAACCCAACCATATGTCCAAAGTTGGATTCCGGCGGGTCGTGCACAAAATCGTCCGTTGAGTCGGACCGTGGGGCCCGCAAAACGGCGATCAGATCAACTGTCTCAAAACTGTACCAAACTTGGCATGCAGGACCAAAAAAATGATACGGTCCTGCTGGCGCAAGTTTTGTCTCGATCTAACGAGCGTGCACAAAGTAATTTGAAAATTTGAACAGAGGCCGATACGGGAAATTTCGACGGATACGCATCAAATTCGTCGCGCACACGCGACCAATTTGAATTCCGTCAAAGCCCACACGTCCACGAAGCCGTTACGCACCTTTTGATGCTTTTGGTTCGCGACTATGTCGCCCGGATTGGCGGGACGTACATCATATCGAAGGTTTTTCTAGTTTTTTAATATTTTAAAAATAGTTTTTCGGTAAACTTCGAAATCGAATAACTTTTCATCTACTTAATGAAATTTGAATCTACAAGAAGGGTTATGAGACCCTATAGGTTGTCTAGGTCTGTATTTAGGTTGTTTTTGAAAATGCCTACTGGTTGGTTTAACAACAGCCGTCGAAATTGGATTTCAACAACAGTTCTAATACTCCATTTTCAATAGTTTTTTCCGAAGTTTCAGGAATTTCTACAATTTATTTAAGGTCAACCAAACAATTCCAATTGAAGGGAAGGATAGAGGGTTATCTAGACAATACGTAGAAATTTACAGAAGAGAATTTCGTTGTAAGAACAGGAAGAAAATATACCGCGAAGCGCTGTCGTTTGCTGCACTTTGCTGCCACTGTTGGCTCTGTTCCGCCACGCGCTTTTCCGGCAAACGCCGCCGTCGAACTCCGAAGTGCAGGCATCGGGGTGGTCGTCCGGCGTTAGGGGAGGCCCTGGATGGTCGCACGGGGTGGTACGACGGTCAGGTGGTTAGGGTTTCGAGGAACCATGAGTATTCTCTCGTTTTATACAGCAGGGGCGGGGGATCGGGTCCCTGTGGGTTCGGGTGTGGGGGAGCTCTCGGGTCTGTGGGCTCGCATGGGCTGGCTTGGGGTTTGCTGGTTGATGTGGGGCTGGGCCTTTTTCCTTTTTATTTTTTATTTTTTATTTCTTGTTTAGCAAATAATATCTATATATATATTCATATATATATATACACATACATGTATACCTACTACTATATGTATTTATATATAAAATATATATATATATATATATATATATATATATATATATATTATATATATATATATATATATAGAGTTATATATACATACACACTCACGTATATATATATACACATTTATACGTATGTAAAATTATATATATATATATATATATATATATATATATATATATATCACATTATCTGACAAAAATAATGTAATCAATAAAATAATAATATTAAATAAAAATCCCAATAAAATAGTAATAATAATAATAATAACAAAATTTAATAAACCAATAATGGTGTATATATCATTAGACATCCAAATATATAGTCTAATACCACATTGCACAAAGGTAGCTAAGAGAATTATATATTATATTTATTATCCACATAACAGAAAATACTTACCGTATTATAAAATAAGCCACAATTATATATACACATCTATATATCTATATGGACATCGTTGGTCGCACTGCATGACTACATGGGCTTGGCTCAGTTCGGTTCCAGTCCAAACTGGTTTGGTACAACCGGGTCTTCCACAAGTCAATAAACCTTAATAATAAATAATTAAATAATAAATAAAATCTTCGGTAAGGGTTAAGTCGCAACTTGGCCTGGTTTTCCTAGTTAGGACGTCACTATGGCTCGGCCTTCCCTACCAGGGCTAATACACTAGTCAAAGCACGCCATTGCACTATCCGTACCACGATTTCTAATCACCTTGTACTCCATAACTCAACCATGGCTAAAGTCATCTACCGAAATAATTAACTAAATAATCATTTATAAAATCCTAAAAATTGCCATTTAAATCAAATAAATAATATAAAAAATATTTCAAAAATTTCCAGGAAGGGAGGCTAGAGCACGCACTGCACGCACTGTGCCCAAACTAGTGCACGAAAGGCAGCACGAACGGTCGCATGAACTGGCACACAAACGGTAACACGAATTACAGCACGAACGGTTCGCAGGATCAGCAATACGAATGGTTCACGCGAACGGGTGTACGATCGGCAGCGTAGTGGATCGCGCAACGAGCGTTTAGCAATGATGCTGACATGCTAAGTGCAAAGTATGCCAACAAAATGCCGCATTATGTCTCATGAGCCATTGAGCCCCAGTCCGAGTTGCTAAGCCCCAACGGGGCTTTGCTCCAATGGAATAAATTCCAAGAGCATGGCAAAAAGCATTAATGCTTCATTGTTGAGTTAGCCTTCTTTCTACTAAAAAAAATATTCCCACATGGCACCCATGTGCCACTCCACACGACATGTGCATCTCTAAACACAAGCAAGCTTATATATAGAGATACAAGTCATTTGGCCTAGGCAATGTGGGACTATTCTTCTAGTCCTAAAAGCCAAAACAACAACAATCTCCCACATATCTCTATATATGGGTTTAAGTGTTCCCTACAGTGGCTGTCCATCATACATTAGGGTAGATGTCGCTGACGACTTGAATCTTCCCGCATGGATTAAATAACAGTATGATACAAGAATGGACTTTACCTTGAATTCTGTACCATATGAAGAACAGATAGGCAACTCTAGAGGGGGGTGAATAGAGTTTATAACAATAATGGCCAAATAAAAATTAAACTATTTCACCAACAGTAAATAATCAGAGTAGTAAATGCGGAAATAAAAAGATCAAGAGAGCATACGCAAACACAGTCGTTTTTAACCTAGTTTCCCTCGTGGAGGACTAGTCCAGGCCTGAGAACTCTAGCTCAGGATTAAATCCACTATTTGTGAAATAGTAGTTACACCCCGTACCTTTTCTTCAGAAGAGTATGTCAACTTCTTACAAAGATTGCTGTGGCGATGCTTAGAATTTTCCAAGCAACTTTCTTGACTCTTACACAAACTCCTAACTGAATAATACTGAGCACTTTTAGGCTTAGGAAGCTTGTGGCTAATAGATAAGAAGGTTAAGGCTTGTATGAGGCTTATAGAGAAGAGAAAATAATTCGATGATTGAAAATGAGAGAATTCAAGGCCTATTTATACTAGTTGGGATAGGTAGAATTCGGCCAGAATTCTGTGCCAAGAATTCAAATTTTTGGTTGTTGGATAACTAGCATACAACAAACCCTAAAAATTAGGGTCCTGTAATTTAGGGGACAGAGTTCGTCCCGAACTCTATGTGGAGGCAGAGTTCGGCCCGAACTCTGTCTCCATGCTGACAGAATGTTCAATGGGCCTATATAGGCTAGTTTTGGCTTGGTGGAGCTTATGGGTTTGTTTGGGAATAAGGTATAAGCCAAGAATATCCAGTGCTACTTAGTTTACATTTAGCTAGACTCAATAAATGTAAAATAATACAGACTCTAAAACCGAGTACGCTGCAGGAGAGAGCCGACGTCCATCTTGTACTGAGTTTTGTCATGATGTGTCATATTGAATTATGACAAGTATTATTTTATCAACTTGTCAATATTTGGTTGACTGTAATTTGGGTCAACAATCTTCTCCATATTGATAATTGACAAAATAATATTTGTATATTCAATGTTCATACCTGGACACAAGATGCAAGGAGTAGACATGCATAGAATATAGTAGCTCCCCCATAAACATAGCTTCTCTGTAAACTAATGTGCCTTATCCTGATATGCATAATCTCCTCCAAAACATAGATATCACACAATATGATAGAAATATCTCCAAAACATAGATATCAGACAATATGATAGAAATATGAATATCAAATAGATCTTCCCTTTTGGCATTTATCAAATATGAATATCAAACACAAACAGGCAGTAGACTGTATAAAAGATTAACTGGCAAGTACACAATAATAATAATATAATAACTGCAGATAAAATCTAAAGATCCACAGAAACTAAAAATATGCTCATATAAGGAAATCAAACTACATAGTCCTAAGTCCATAATGCATAAAACTAAATAAGATCATCATCAGCAGCAGCAGGTACGGAACCACATCCATTATGGAGCACGAGATGGTCCAGCGGTGTCAGACGGATCAGTATCAGAACGACGAGGATCCACAAAAGCTGCATCCGGATCCAGATATCGCATGACCCAAGGGTGGTTGATACGGTAACTGGCACGAGATGGATTTCGCTCCATAGAAAGGGGCATAGTGGGATGTCACGCCCCGCTCTCGTAGGAGCGATCGTCCTCGCTAAGGCGTGATGCCGCATGAGCCTAGATTGCGCTTGTGCAAGACAGTTTCATAACGGCCGATTACAACGGCTGCGACGGGGTCGTCGCACAGAAGTCCCAAACAGAAATATTGAAACATGCAGCAAAAATTTAAAAGCAACAAACAAGTTATTTAAAGTGCTCTTTATTGATATTGAACGATAAGATTACAATGGGGCGCAAGGCCATGATTACAAGTCTCTTAAGCTTACTCTTCTCTCATTTTATAAGTCACTCTGCTCTCTCTCATCTCTCGATACAATACTTGAGCCAGTGGATGCTTCAGAAGGCAATGTCCATACCTTATGTCCCGTATAAGTCTTGACTTCACGTGGCCGCACGCTTCGAATCGTCAAGGAACTCCGTGCCTCGACACATCCAAGCGAGCTCCACGCCACGAGCTTCTACCTGTGCCTGTACATGAAAACTATGTAGATGTCAGTACTCAACTGTACTAGTGGAGTGAGCTCCTCGCCTACCCATACAAAACCTACATGTTCATTTACTTTGTGCAGCTTAATCCCTTTCGATTGTCTTTCTAGTCTTGCCTTAGGATCAATTTTAAGACAACGATGCCTTGGCCTATACTTGGTAACGCAATGACCGAGTTGTGCTATACTCTATTTGTGAGTTCAATATATTTAAGCAGTGCCTCGATGAGTAGCGATGTATGCAAAGTCGGACGTGCCAAGACTTTCACTTGTTTCTATGTGCCTCTGGACCATTTTCGTGCCATCGACGTCAAGGGGACGACTCGTGCTGGTCATGCCAACGGACTTGATCGTGCCTTAAGAATCGAGGCCGTGCCTCCCAAGTATTCAAACAGACTTAATCAACTTTGCTAACGACCCTTCCTGACTTAACTCGAGATGACGCCACATTCATGCCGAAGCTCATGTCCTTGCTATAGCCAACTCTTAGGCTCTAGAATGGTGCGGCAACCGTGCACACCTAACTCGTGCTGACTGAAGGTTAGCGCTTGCTATAAGCGTAACTTGATAACCCAACACATAACCTGCTAGCACTCGACGCAATCCAAAGGCATACACGCAGATAGTCGCTCTTGTCGACACATCTATATGAGTGGTCACTAGCAATGTCAAGCTATCCTGGATCTTTTGCATATGGTGACCATTCACGTGGCGAAGTACGAACTCCCACCGAATGCCCCGCAGCCTATATTGTAACGGTTCACTTCAACGAGTCGTACCGTCGATAAAGGTCGTACAATATATGCAATTCCTCCTAGGCCGACACAAACCCGGCGCCCCGGGATCGCTCGAGGAATTTTTCCCTTGCGCGTAAGTTGTCCAATGACCATGCAAGACTCAACTTTATCTACCAAGTCCTTCCTTATTCATGACCATACTTTTCATCTTTCTACCGAGATTCCCAAGTAGCGGGACCGATCTCGCATGATTCCTTATCAAGACTTATCGAGACTCCCAAGTAGCAGGACCGATCTCGTGTGCTTCCTTATCGAGACTTAGCGAGACTCCCAAGTAGCAGGACGGATCTCATGAACGAGACTTATCGAAACTCCCAAGTAGCGGGACCGATCTCGTGTGCTTCCTTATTGGGACTTAGCGAGACTCCCAAGTAGCGGGATCGATCTCGTGTACGAGACTTATCGAGACTCCCAAGTAGCAGGACCGATCTCGTTTGCAAGACTTATCGAGACTTCCCAGTAGCGGGACCGATCTCGGTGACAACCAGTCGCGTGGACTTCCTTTTATCTGTGGCATGCTTTTCACTAAACCAACCATGGCTCGTGTCTTAGACAGACCTTGTTCTCTAGGCGACGTTATCGCTCAAGTCACATACTTTATATGACGAGCCTTGTTCTCGAGGGACTATGTGACTTGACGACCGCAGATAGAGCGGGACAGTGCTAGAAATGGCTTAGATTGACCGACATAACTTGCCTAACTTAATTGTGCAACGACTTGACGAGCAAGGCTACGTCGAGCTTCGCATCGAGGGAACGTGCCGTGCACGCGTTCGACTAGAACAACCAAGTTCTTGGGTGCCTAGACTTAAGCCACATGCCATACAATACGACTTAACCCACGGGACGTGCGAAGGCTATGCCAAGCCTTGGACGACGGGACCGTGTGTAGTGCCCCGTCCCGCAAAGTCAATCGGAGGAATCGAAACGTCGACGACGTTTGGACTTAGCCTTGAAACGGCTGCTCGAAGGCTCGCTCGTCTGAGGCGACTCCTCGCTCAGGTGGGGTAGTTTCGGTGAACTTGCCTCATCTTAGCATTCACTTAATAACTCGCATGTTTTCAACTTGCACAAGTAGGCTAATATAAAAGCTACGAACGCACATAGCTAAGGGAATAATCCCGACCCGTCGGAATATCTTAGAACATGGAAAATAGTCCCATGGTCTTCATAGAAGTCGGCTCAGCGTGCTTTCAAATGACATTCGATCCTTCGATCCCGTGGCTTGGGAGAAGGAAGTTGGCTTAAGTTGCTAAGTTGTCCCGACACTTGAAATAGCCTAAGTCCTAGGCGTCGCCTGCGTAAATGCTTGATAAAGCATGCACGGTTCTGTCGTTTTGCCCTGACACTCGAATCGGCCTAAGTCATAGGCATCGCCCGCATGAATGCTTAATAAAGCATGCTCGGTCCTGTCCCGCAAGGCTTGGCATAACCTTCGCACGTCCCGCAAGTTAAGTCGTCTTGCACGGCTTGCTGGCTTAAGTCTAGGCACCCGAAAACTTGGTTGTTCAAGTCGAACGCATGCACGGCACGTTCCCTCGATGCGAAGCTCGGCGTAGCCTTTGCTCATCGAGTCATTATCCGAATAAGTTAGACAAGATTTGTGCTGGGCTATCGAAGCCATTCCTAGCACTGTCCCACTTTATCTACGGTTGTCAAGTCGTATAGTCCCATGAGAACAAGGCTCGTCGTATAAAGTATATGACTTGAGCGTTAGCATCACCTAGAGAACCAGGTTTGTCTAAGGCACGAGCTGCGGTCAGTTTAGTGAAAAGCTTGCCACGAACAAAGGAAGTCTTCGCGACTGGTTGTCGTCGAGATCGGTCCCGCTACTTGGGAGTCTCGCTAAGTCCTAATAAGTCCCGCACACGAGATCGGTCCTCCGGCTTGGGAGTCTCGCTAAGTCTTGATATGTCCCGCACACGAGATCGGTCCCGCGGCTTGGGAGTCTCGTTGAGTCTCGAGAGAGTTAAAGGAAAACATGGTTATATTAAGGAAGGATTTGATAGATCGAGTTGAGTATGCATGGTCATTGGACAACTTGTCGACAAGGTGTAGTCTTCTCGAATGATTGTCGGGGCGCCGGGATCATTCGGCCCGGAGGAAGCGCATTGCGGCTCAAAGTAGGATGCTGGATAACCGCATGGGAGACTTCGGCACCTGCAGGCTAGCTACCCGTGTAGGGACGAGCCGATATCCCACGAGCCAGTCCAAGATAGCTTGATATTGCTAGTGACCACTCATATAGATGTGTCGGCAATAGCGGCACATCGCGTGTTTGCCTTTAGATTGGGTTTAGAACTGGAATCATGTCTAGTCGGTAACACAATGTCTGGGCCTAAGATTGGGCTGCAGCATAGGCACCGTGCTTAGCACGATACTTGGCGTCAGGATGTCCATGAGATCGATACTAGGTTTGGCAAGTCTTGTCTAAGTTGGTTCATGAGTCGAATAGAAAGACCGCTAGGCGGTAGCATGGATAAAGTCTTGATAAGTTGCGAGGCGCGGCCTCAATCTTGAAGCATATACAAGTCTATGCAAGGTCTTAAGGCACAAATCAAGTCTAGCGGCACGACCTACACGAGTCGTCCCCTTGACGTCGTTGGCACGAGAATAGGCTTGAGGTACTTGAGTTCAATTAAAGGTCTTGGCACGGCCGTGTCCGTGTAAGTTGCTCCTCGACATAGCACCGTCTCGAATATGTCTAAGTCGCGAATAGAGTATGGCACGACCCTGTCGCCCCGAGTTCAAGTTGGGTCAAGTACATGCACGATGAGGCACTGCCTCGATCGAAACACACGTTGGAATTATAGCACGAACATGTCTTGGCACCTCGGTTTGGTCAGACGTCCTCGTTCTAAAATGAATCCTAAGGCAAGACTAGAAAGACAATCGAAAGGGTTTTAAGCTGCACAAAGTAAATGAACGTGTCGGTTATGTGTGGGTGGGCGAGAATCTCACTCCACCAGTACAGTTGAGTACTGATACCCACACAGTGTTCATATGCAGACACAGGTAGAAGCTCGTGGCGCGGAGCTCGCTTGGATGCGTCGAGGCACGGAGTTCCTTGCCGATTCGAAGCATGTGCCCGTACGGATTGAAGACTTATACAGGACATAATGTATGGACATCGCCTTTCGAAGCTTCCGCTGGATTCAAGTATTATTTCGAGAGATGAGAGAGAGCAGAGTAAATTATAAAATGAGAGAAAAGTGAGCACGAGAGACTTGTAATTTGGCCTTGCGCCCACAAATGTAATCTTGTATTCAATATCAATAAAGAGCTTCTTTTGAATGACTTGTGTTTATGTGTACTTGTTCTAAATTTCTGCTGTATGTTTCAATATTTCTGCTTGGGACTTCTGTGCGACGACCCCGTCGCCGCCGATGTAATCGGCCGTTATGAAACTGCCTTGCACGAGCGCAATCTAGGCTCGCGCGGCATCACGCCTTAGCGAGGACGATCGCTCTTACGAGAGCGGGGCGTGACATAATGGTATCAGAGCACGACTTTACGTCCTTGGATTTCACGTCGAATTTCTCAGTTTTGAAAGCTCGTCGTTGGAAAAAGAAGTGTGCGCTCTCTCTCGATTGTCCCTCGGCATGTCCATACAATAAGTCTAAATATTTTCAAAAGCTCGTACATGCGTTAGCTCGAATGCATCGATAAGCCATTGCCGGACCCATTGGTAGGCCTTTGTGCCGAACGGTGTCAAACTTGTCTTGATAGAGAACACATGCTAAAGTTAGCAAGTCGCGTGCGTGCCCAACTAGTCCTACGTCGACCTAGCAATTGAGCGTGAAAACTCGAATATAGTCCGCACGGGATAGCCATGCGCAGGGCCTTTTGGCTAAGTTGCGTCGCGTATTGCACACCTCAACTTTTGGTGTAAACGAGTTACGAGCGATATCAAGTACCGCACAGTCGGGAGCGAAGCTGCACTTAGAGTGTCTATCGATAGGAACGCTATCGAGTTAACGCTTAGGCATACACGGAAGATTGACTTAGATTTCGAGGAATAGTACGGACGACATAGTACGTCGATACGACGTGAGCGATTACGCTGGAGATTCGTCGAACGAATCTGAAGGATGTCTTAGCGCATGAGGCGAACATAATTGAGGACTAGATCGGATGGCTCGAAATCGAGTGGTGTATGGTTTGTCTTGGAAATCATTCGAGCAAAATTGAGGATTTCGAGTATCAACGAGTATGTCGACGAGGCAATGCGATCGCGCAAAGCCTTAGAACGCGCCACGCTTAGTTGATCGTGACTTCGAATGTCCCGAACGAGATGTCGTCGGACAACTTACGAACGGGCAACGCGAGTTAGAAAACGCTCGGAACGATGAATGAAAAAAATCTATGTCTTGATCGAGGAAACTTAGAGGATCATGCGTACGATTTCGGATTGATTCAAATGAAATATGACTTGAGTTTTGGATAACGATATTGAAACTAGCTTGAGGAATAGCGAATCGAACTTGATCTTAAATATCGAGAAAATTGTAGAATATCCAACTCGGACAATAGCATCAACGTACGACTCAAAATTGGTTGCAAAGGAAGATTGTCAGGTTACGCATATCGTCGATGGTATTGAGGCGTATCAAAGATCGATATACGATAACTCGGGGGTACTCTGACTCGGCGAATGACGATCGTGCAAATGTCATCGTTTCGATGGATGCTACACTCGAAATATTGAAATGTGTCAAAAAAAAAGATAAACTTGGCTCGAGGATTTTCTAGTTGAACGAATGATAAACGGACTATCGAACTGAATCTTGACTTGGAGGAAAACAAAATGTTTGGATTTGCTTCGTCGATAACCACAACTTCGACATTCTTGTCTTATGCGAGCGCAACTCCAGCCTCGCACATGCGTCGCGCCGATTAGGATGATCACTCCGTGTGAGCGCTTGTATGGTAATTCATACAGCGGGGGTGATTGAACTAGCATGGCATGGCAATTAGTATGCTTCGACTTGTGGTTTGACGCGAAGGTGGATTCGAAGATAACTCGGTGTGCTTGATGACTGAACTCGAGGATTGAGTAGGTCCAATTCGCGTATCGAGAATGAATTAGTCTGGACTCAAACAAGAGTTGTGCCCCGATGAGAATGATTATTCCACGGAAGCGTTGCATGGTGATTCATGAACCACCGTGGATAATCGGACTCGCGTGAGATTGGGGCGCAATATATTGTCAAAGCTAGACGACCTCATGATCGAATACGTGAATTGGATTGAATTGGTGATTTGAATGGATTCGAATATACGCAACGAATGTACTGATACGAATAGGTTATCGTGCTCGATGTTTAGAAATCTGAGTGACGCAAGTTTGGGTAGGAATCCCCGTGCTATCGACTTTGGTTTGATCCTAGGATTTGGGTCAGTATTGGCATTATTGTTGGGGAACTATGATTCCAATCCTGACATTGACTTAGCCTCGAAAAGATGGCCTAGCGGTTAGGCGAGATGCCCTGTTTCATGTGTTAGCAATCGAAAGATTGATCTTAAGGATTGGCATAGATTGAAAGAGTGAATCAAGAATAGGAAACCCTGCTCACGAGACTCGGCTGAGATGCATATATTTCAGGGACGCCTAGATATGTGCACGATGCGACTCGAGTGAAAATGACAAATTCTCTATCATGCGACTTGGCTGAATGCATGTATTTTAGAGAAGCCTGGAATGCGTGCACGATCCAGCCAAGTGATACAATGAGTTCAAGCAAGACTTACAAAATAGGAGTGTGTCGAGATCGTGAAATCATGTTTACGGAAGGATTGATAGTCATGAGAGCGTGGCTCGAAATTGAGGAAACGTATAGACGGAGTGTGCACGATTAAGTCTTGGCCGTAGAAATGGTAGGATGGCTTGCCTTCAGGAAAGTCTCAAGGACGAGACTTGTTCTGAGTGGTGTATGTTGTAGTGCCCCGTCCCGCAAAGTCAATCGGAGGAATCGAAACGTCGACGGCGTTTGGACTTAGCCTTGCAACGGCTGCTCGAAGGCTCGCTCGTCCGAGGCGACTCCTCGCTCAGGTGGGATAGTTTCGGTGAACTTGCCTCATCTTAGCCTTCACTTAATAACTCGCATGTTTTCAACTTGCACAAGTAGGCTAATATAAAAGCTACGAACACACATAGCTAAGGGAATATTCCCGACCCGTCGGAATGTGTTAGAACATAGAAAATGGTCCCACGGTCTTCATAGAAGTCGACTCGGTGTGCTTTCAAATGACACTCGATCCTTCGATCCCGTGGCTTGGGAGAAGGAAGTTGGCTTAATTTGCTAAGTTGTCCCGATACTTGAAATAGCCTAAGTCCTAGGCGTCGCCTGCGTAAATGCTTGATAAAGCATGCACGGTTCCGTCGTTTTGCCCCGACACTCAAATCGACCTAAGTCATAGGCGTCGCCCGTATGAATGCTTAATAAAGCATGCTCGGTCCTGTCCCGCAAGGCTTGGGATAGCCTTCGTACGTTCCGCAAGTTAAGTCGTCTTGCACGGCTTGTTGGCTTAAGTCTAGGCACCCGAAAACTTGGTTGTTCAAGTCGAACGCGTGCACGGCACGTTCCCTCGATGCGAAGCTCGGCGTAGCCTTTGCTCATCGAGTCGTTGTCCGAATAAGTTAGACAAGAGTTGTGCTGGGCTATCGAAGCCATTCCTAGCACTGTCCCGCTCTATCTGCGATTGTCAAGTCGCGTAGTCCCTTAATAACAAGGTTCATCGTATAAAGTATATAATTTGAGTGTTAGCATCGCCTAGAGAACCAGGTCTGTCTAAGGCACGAGCTGCGGTCAGTTTAGTGAAAAGCTTGCCACGAACAAAGGAAGTCCTCGCGACTGGTTGTCGCCGAGATCGGTCCCGCTACTTGGGAGTCTCGCTAAGTCCTGATAAGTCCCGCACACGAGATCGGTCCCCCAGCTTGGGTGTCTCGCTAAGTCTTGATATGTCCCGCACACGAGATCGATCCCGCGGCTTGGGAGTCTCGTTAAGTTTCGAGAGAGTTAAAGGAAATCATGGTCATGTTAAGGAAGGATTTGATAGATCGAGTTGAGTATGCATGGTCATTGGACAACTTGTCGACAAGGTGTAGTCTTCTCGAATGATTATCGGGGCGCCAGGATCATTCGACCTTGGGGAAGCGCGTTGCGGCTCAAAGTAGGATGCTGGATAACCGCATAGGAGATTTCGGCGCCTCCGGGCTAGCTACCCGTATAGGGACGAGCCGATATCCCACGAGCCAGTCCAAGATAGCTTGACATTGCTAGTGACCACTCATGTAGATGTGTCGGCAATAGCGGCACACCGCGTATTTGCCTTTGGATTGGGTTTAGAACTGGAATCATGTCTAGTCGGTAACACAATATCTGGGCCTAAGATTGGGCTGCAGCATAGGCACTATGCTTAGCACGATACTTGGCGTCGGGATGTCCATAAGATCGATACTAGGTTTGGCAAGTCTTATCTAAGTTGGTTCATGAGTTGAATAGAAAGACCGCTAGGCGGTAGCATGGATAAAGTCTTAATAAGTTGCGAGACGCGGCCTCAATCTTGAAGCATATACAAGTCTAAGCAAGGTCATAAGGCACAAATCAAGTCTAGCGGCACGACCTGCACGAGTCGTCCCCTTGACGTCATTGGCACGAGAATAGGCTTGAGGCACTTGAGTTCAAGTAAAGGTCTTGGCACGGCCGAGTCCGTATAAGTTTCTTCTCGGCGTAGCACCGTCTCGAATATATCTAAGTCGCGAATAGAGTATGGTACGACCCTGTCGTCCCGAGTTCAAGTTGGGTCAAGTACATGCACGATGAGGCACTGCCTCGATCGAAACACACGTTGGAATTATAGCACGAACATGTCTTGGCACCTCTGTTTGGTCTGACGTCCTCGTCCTAAAATGAATCCTAAGGCAAGACTAGAAAGACAATCGAAAGGGTTTTAAGCTGCATAAAGTAAATGAACGTGTCGGTTATGTATGGGTGGGCGAGAAGCTCACTCCACCAGTACAGTTGAGTACTGACACCCACACAGTGTTCATGTGCAGGCACAGGTAGAAGCTCGTGGCACGGAGCTCGCTTGGATGCGTCGAGGCACGGAGTTTCTTTGCGATTCGAAGCGTACGGCCGTGCGGATTGAAGACTTATACAGGACATAATGTATGGACATCGCCTTCCGAAGCTTCCGCTGGATTCAAGCATTGTATCGAGAGATGAGAGAGAGCATAGTGAATTATAAAATGAGAGAAAAGTGAGCACGAGAGACTTGTAATTTGGCCTTTTGTCCACAAATGTAATCTTGTATTCAATATCAATAAAGAGCTTCTTTTGAATGACTTGTGTTCATGTGTACTTGTTCTAAATTTTTGCTGCATGTTTCAATATTTCTGCTTGGGATTTCTGTGCGACGACCCCGTCACCGTCGATGTAATCGGCCGTTATGAAACTGCCTTGCACGAGCGCAATCTAGGTTCGTGCGGCATTACGCCTTAGCGAGGACGATCGCTCCTACGGGAGCGGGGCGTGACACTGTACATGCTTTATCAAGCATTCACGCGGGCGACGCCAATGACTTAGGCTAATTTTGAGCGTTGTGGCAACTTAGCAATTTAGGCCAACTTCCTTCTCCCAAGCCACAAGACGAAGGACCGAGTGTTATTTTGAAAGCATACTGAGCCGACTTCTAAGAAGAACGTGGGACCTTGTTCCATGTTCTAACACATTTCGACCCGTCGAGATTATTTTCTTAGCTATGTGGATGCGTCTCTTTTATTATCAAGCCTAACTTGTGCAAGTTGAAAACATACGAGTTATTATGTGAAGGCTAAGATGAGGCAAGTTTATAGAAGCTACCCCACCTGAACGAGGAGTCGCCTCGACCGAGCGAGTCTTCGAGCAGCCATTGCAAGGCTAGGTTCGAACGCCGTCGGCGTTCCGATTCCTCCGATTGACTGAGCGGGACGGGGTACTACATGGGATGCCGAGACATGGTGTACCGGATGTCATGCAATGAGTTACTGATGGCACTTATCTGTAAAGTGGTATGATAGTCAAGCTGGGTCCAGTGGTCGTCCTCCAACATGAAACGATCGCAAAGCATGGTCTGGATAGACTCGAGAGTAGCAGAAGGTACAGGTGCCGGTTGCCCAAGAGTAGGTGCATCAGCCTGAGCATTAGACCTAGAATGCTCGGACTCAGCTGAAGACTCGACAGCTGCTAGAAGCTGCCTTGCCTTAGACAGAAAGGTAGGGGCTGGAAGGAACTGGCACTCATCCAGAAGAACATAAAATGCATGAAAGACCATCGACAAATAGAGTGCATAGACCAATGATCGAGGCCGCTTTCGTGTACTAATCATCCAGTCCATCATAGTACACGGAAGGTTGAACGGAACATAGAAGTGAAGATGATACAAAGCAGAAATTTCAAAATAAGAAACTTTATCAGTCGATCCCGCTTTGGGCAAGATCGTGGAGAAGACGATACGATGAAGCTCGTAGAAATATGGGTTAATAAATTTTAAAAGTAACTTGGGTGGACGTGTGTTTGGAGTACACAAATCGTCCTTGAAACTCTCAAGGGACGACCCATCGGGAAATTGAAACTTGCGTGCATCGACAAGTTTTTCCCAAGAGTTGGGTTCTGAAATCTCGAGATATTCCGCAAGTTCAAAATCATTGATAGAAATGTCAATTCCAGCAACACGAGATTATATACGTGTGTCGTCAAATGTGAGATTGCAGTAAAAAATTTGAATAGCATTCAGGTATATAAGTGAATTTATAGACACTAACTCATCGAGACAAAGATCATGAAATAAAGTGTCGTATCTAGAAAATATTGTGAAGTTGATAGGATGACCCGCGTACACGCTCTTTGACCAAAAATTATTGAACCATTCATTGGAGGCTTCCAATTAAACAAAAATTCGGTCATTGAACGTGTTGGGGTCATCAGGTGGTGGTGGATTAAAAAGTGGATAAATAGGTTGAACATCTTGAGAATGAGGGTTAGATGAGGAAGCACCCTCGGTTCTAGCCCTCTTGCCCCTATTAAACAACCAAGGTGCCATTGATAATAAAAGGAATTTGAAATTTAGATAGAAAAAAAGAGAGAGTTATACCTAAAGAGAGTAGTAGAATATGGAAGAGAAGGATCCAAATGCTACGCTCCTTGAGTTTGGGGGAAGAAAACCACACTAGATAGAGAATTCTAGGGTTAGGGTTTGGAGAGGATGAAGTTTGAGAGGTTTTAGAGGAGGCAATGGAAAGGAGAGAGAAGAAAATCCCGAATATATGAAAGGGGGTTCGGCTGGTCGGGTTGATCCTGGACCATTGGATCAAAAAAGTTGGATGGCTGAGAAGAATTGGTAGTTTTAGAATGACCAGACCGAATTTGGCCTAAACTCTGTGTGAGGCAGAGTTCGGCCCGTGTTCTGGGTTTTGGGACCAGAACTGAAAATAGTTTAAAAATTTACCAATTTGGAGAAAATTGAAAATGTAAATTGAATGGAGTGATAAAGATTAAAAAATTGCAAATGTAAATGGTCAAGATAGAAATTTGTAAATATAAATAGAATGGAGTAAATGTAAATGAAGTTAGAAAATTTGAATTAAGCAAGTTATAAATAAAATTGAACCATGTAATAAGCAAGGATTTATGACACAAATCATTACGATAAAACTGCCATAGGGTAGCTGTAGGGGGCCGGATCCCAGTTAGCAGTAGTCCAAAGACTAGTGCACTGTGTCGCTTAGGCTTTTACGCCTTGTTGTCAGAAGGACCCTTTCGACTTGTACCCATAGCAAAGTAATCATAAAGAAATATGACATAATCGATATTTACGCAGGCCAATTTAATGAATAACCGTTTCATCCAAAATTCCTAATTCACGACAAAGAAAGTTGAATCGCTCTTCGGATAGTGGTTTTATAAAGAAATCTGCCAGCTGATGATCGGTGTCAATAAATTCTAAATTTATAGTGCCCTGTTGTTGATGATCACGCAGAAAATGGTGACGAATTTCAATGGGTTTCGTGTGTGAGTGACATATAGGGTTCTTAGTAAGGTTGATAGCACTAGGGTTATCACAGAATATAGGAATGTGCATAAAAGATAGGTTATAGTTTGCAAGGGTTTGCTTCATCCACAGAATTTTTGCATGACAACGACCAACTGCGATGTATTCAACTTCTGTTGTGGATAGTATGACAGAATTCTGCTTCTTGCTAAACCAAAAGACTAGAGCCTTGCCTAATAAATGACACATGCCGCTGGTAATTTTACGGTCGACTTTGTATCCTGCAAAATTAGGATTCGAATAACCAATAAGGTCAAAGGATGTGGATTTAGGATACTACAAGCCCACTGTAACAGTACCCTTAAGGTATCGAAAGATACGCTTAACAGCGGACATGTGTGATTCTTTAGGACTAGCTTGATAGCGAGCACACAGACAAACACTAAACATGATATCGGGAGGACTAGCAGTTAGGTAAAGTAGACTACCAATCATACCTCGATACTTATGTTGGTCAACAGGTTTGCCGCTTTCATCATGTTCCAGCTTGGTCGTAGTAGCCATGGGAGTGCTGATTGGATTGACGTTGTCAAGATCAAACTTCTTCAGCATATCCTTTGTGTATTTTGACTGGCTGATGAATGTTCCTTGCAAAGTTTGTTTGACTTGCAATCCAAGGAAGTAGGTGATCTCCTCCATCAAGCTCATATCAAATTTGTTCTGCATATACTTAGCAAAATTTTGGCATAGATTTTCATTAGTAGGCCCAAATATGATATCATCAACATAAATTTAAACTAAAAGAATGGTGTCTTAAAAACTTTTGATAAAAAGTGTAGTATCAATCTTCCCTTTTGAAAAACCTTTATCTAGTAAGAAATTGCTTAGGCGTTCATACCAAGCTTTGGGGGCTTGTTTGAGGCCATATAGCGCTTTCTTAAGCTTGAAAGCATGGTCAAGAAATTTATGATTTTCAAAAACAGGGGTTTATTTTACAAAAACTTCCTCCTTAATAAAACCATTTAGAAAATCACTTTTGACCTCCATTTGGAAAAGTTTAAAATTATGGAAGTTTACAAAGGCACAAAGCCTCCAAATGGATTCAAGTCGTGCAACAGAAGCATACGCCTCATCGTAGTCGATACCTTCCTCTTGGTTGTATCCTTGAGCTACTAGACGAGCTTTGTTGCGAGTGGCTGAACCATCTTCATTTACTTTGTTACGAAAAACCCATTTAGTACCAATAATTGAATGGTTAACTGGTTTAGAAAAAAGTTCCCAGACCTGGCTTCTTTCGAATTGGTTGAGTTCTTCTTGCATAGCAGAAATCCAAAATTCATCATTAAAAGGTTCTAAAACAGTTTTAGGCTCAATTTGCGAAATGAAAGCAGTGCTAGCAATGAAATCTCTTAACGATGATCGAGTACTTACTCCGTGTGATACCTCACCTATTACCAAGTTTTCTGGGTGTGATGGCTTGAACGCGAACTTCTTCGATAAGCCCTCCAAAGAACTTGTTTCAGGGATGGTATTCATCGGCGTGGAAGTTGATGGTTCAACATCATCGTCGGGGATATCTGCTGTACTATTTTAGTGTTTATGGATTTAAATGAAGATTTGGTTGCCTTATTCAGTTCACATTCGGCACATACCATATCCTTCTTGAATGTGATATCGGGTAGACCACTCACTAGCTTCTTTGTCGATAGCCTGGATATGGTATCCATATTGGCATGACCAAGACGCTCATGCCACAACAGTCTTTCATCCTTGTGGGCGTAGAGGCATCTTCCTGTACTGTTAGTATTTCTAGATAGATAGAAAATATAAATGTTATCTTCTCTTATCCCTTCAAAAGCAATGTCTCCCGTTGACCTATCATAAATATAGCATTTATTTTGTCCAAAGTTAATATCATATCCATGATCAGCAAGATGACTTATGCTGAGCAGGTTATGTTTTAACTTGGTCACTAAGCAGACATCCTTTATTACAGGAGAAGGAGGATAACCAATAGTACCATTACCTATGATGTAGCCCTTTAAATTGTTATTGAAGGATACATATCCTTCCCTCTTCATCGATAATGATGCAAAAAGATTTGTATCTCCAGTCATATGTCGTGAGCATCCACTATCGAGAATCCACTTACTTTTAGTTGAGGAAGGAAGGTCCACCTACATCACAAGTAGATGTGACCTTTGGTACCCAAGTTCTTGTGGGTCCTGAAATATTTGTCTTTGGTACCCATGCATATAGATTAATATCAACTAATTTTCTAATTCTATACTGTGGTGAGATATGACCATGTAATCCACAGTATGTACAAGTAGCATGCCTATTTGTGTTAGGAGTAGGTTGATAGTGATGTCTATATGCAGTATTGTGATAGTTATGTGAAACAACAGTATAGTAACTATGTGTAGCAGTAGGATAATAGTTATGTCTATGTGCAGTATGGTGAACAACAGGATAGTGACTATGTGTAGCAGCAGAATAATAGTTATGAGTAGATTGAGAATTATGTCTACGTGTATGTGGTTTACGTGCTGCATGAGAATACGTGTACATATAAGCACGGTTACGTGCTGCATGTGGGTGACATGTTTTACTATTATAAGTGGTCTGGTGTTTTGTGATTGTGTGATTGGGTTTGAGGTTGAGCAACCTGTTTCTCCAATCTGATCTCTAATTTCTTAGAGACAGCATTCAGTTAATTGTACTTAGTATTCAGACCATCAATCTTAGCAATAGAGATCTTGTCTTTGTTCCTTTCTTCAGCAAGCTCTTTGTTGAGTGCTGAGATCTCGCGTGTTTGCTTCTCAATAAGTGCTTCGGTATCATGTAAGCTTAATTTAAGCTTGGACACCTCATCAGTGACTTCCGTGAGTGGAGTGTCTCTAACATTATCAAGTAAAGAAGAAAGATTATGAATCTCTGTTTCATAGCCTTTGATTTTCTCCTTGGCAAGCTTATATTTACTAATGAATTTCTTGTGATCATTTAGTAAGTCATTAAAGGCATCGCTAAGTTCATCAAATATAAAGTCATCAAGAGTTTCGCTAGTTACCTTCTCGGATGTTGCCATTAGGCAGACATTAGCAGTGGCTCGAGGAGAGTCGTCTTCTTCCTCAGAATCACTGGCTTCACTTTTGTACCAAATACTAGTGTTGGCATACTTTCTCAAAGAAGGCTTCTTATAGGGCTACTCATATTTATTACCTTTCTTTGCGAAGGGACAGTCCTTCGGAACGTGTCCAGTCTTTTTGCAGCCGTAGCAAGTTGGTTCTTTCTCGTCGTCTTCTTGTTGTTCCTTCTTCCTTCGATTGAAACGAAGGAACTTTTTGAAGTTGCAGACTAGAAGAGCTTGATCATCACCTTGTGAATTATCGTCGTCAGTCTCTTCAGGATAAGCCCTTCGACGATGAGCTTTTAGGGCAATCTCTTTTGCCTTTGGGGTCGGTTCGTCGAAGTCTTTGAGGTCGAGCTCGTGGGTCATCAGCTTTCCCATCAAAGTTTCTATAGTCATTTTGGTGAGATTATTGCCTTCTATAATTGCTGTTACCTTAGGGTTCTAGATCTTCGGTAGACCCCTGAGTAACTTGCGGATCTTCTCATGATTGGTGTATTGTTTGCCAAGAGATGACAGAGGATTGATGATGTCAAAAAACCTTGTGAACATTTGGGTGATCGACTCATTCGGCTTTATCTTGAACGCCTCGTATTCTTGAGTTAGACGACTGATATTAGATTCTTTGACTTGAGTGGTTCCTTCATGCGTCACTTTCAGAAGCTTCCATACTTCGTACGAGGTGGTGGATATCGAGACTCTGTTAAATTTATTTCTGTCTATTGCACAAAAAAGAGCATCAATAGCTCTAGCATCTAGACTCGCCTGTTTCTTTTCCTCGTCAGAATATTTGTTGTTGGGTTTTTCGATGAGATCTCCCTCGACAACTATTCTGGCAGGCTTTTTGTAACTATCAGTGACAATGGTCCACAGGTCATAGTCTAGAGACTTGAGATAGAAACTCATTCTAGTTTTCCAATAGGTGTAGTTGGTTCCATCAAATAGGGGTGGCCTATGAGTGGACTGTCCCTCACCATGGTTAAAAAACATAGGTTGTGTGGTTGCCATGGATCAGCTCTAGGATGTTGCTCCTTGTTAAGAGAACAGAGCTCTGATACCAATTGAAGAACATGTAGGCAACTCTAGAGAGGGGTAAATAGAGTTTATAATAATAATGGCTAATAAAAATTAAACTTTTTCACCAACAGTAAATAATTAGAGTAGTAAATACGGAAATAAAAAGATCAAGAGAGCATATGCAAACACAGTCGTTTTTAACCTGGTTTCCCTCGTGGAGGACTAGTCCAGGCCAGAGAACTCTAGCTCAGGATTAAATCTACTATTTGTGAAATAGTAGTTACACCCCGTACCTTTTCTTCAGAAGAGCACGTTAACTTCTTACAAAGATCGCTGTGGCGATGCTTGGAATTTTTTAAGCGACTTTATTGACTCTTGTACAAACTCCTAATTGAATAGTACTGAGCACTTTTAGGCTTAGGAAGCTTGTGGCTAGTAGATGAGAAGGTTAAGGCTTGTATGAGGCTTATAGAGAAGAGAAGAGAAGATAATTGGATGATTGAAAATAAGAGAATTCAAGGCCTATTTATACTAGTTGGGATAGGTAGGATTCGGCCAGAATTCTGTGTCAAGAATTCAAATTTTTGGCCGTTGGACAACTAGCATACAACAAACCCTAAAAATTAGGATCCTGTAATTTAGGGGACAAAGTTCGGTCCGAACTTTGTGTGGAGGCAGAGTTCGGCCCGAACTCTGTCTCCATGCTGACAGAATGTTCAATGGGCCTATATGGGCTATTTTGGCTTGGTGGAGCTTATGGGTTTGTTTGGGGATAAGGTATAAGCCAAGAATACCCAGTGCTACTCAGTTTACATTTAGCTAGACTCAATAAATGTAAAATAATATAGACTCTAAAACCGAGTACGCTATAGGAGAGAGCCAACGTTCGTCTTGTACTGAGTTTTGTCTTGATGTGTCATATTGAATTATGACAAGTATCATATTGTTAATTTGTCAATAATTGGTTGACTGTGATTTGGGTTAACACCATAGCTGTAATTCTTCTCACTCACACAATGTAGTCATATGTGCTTCTAGCTACACATTGAAGGCCCTGTGCTAGCCTGGTATCGGTGTATGTATTTGGGCATTTACAAGTTTACCCTCAAGAGACGGCCTGCTATCTCTGTCCATACACTCTATGTGAGTTTTTATTAAAAAGACATAACATAAAGCCTTGCGCTTCCTTGTGGTGCTACGCTGCAATGACATGGCTTAAAGCCAAGGTATTACCCCTACCCGGGAACCTCATCGTAGTGTCATACTACTGTGGCATGAGGTCACAAGCCTGTCTGTAGTGCCAAACTATCCAGCATGAAGCCTTGTGCTTCCTTACGGTGTTACGTCGCAACGACATGGCTTGTACGACCGAGGCTTTACCCTACCTGGGTACCTCTTTATGGTGTTGTGCCACTGTAACATGAGGACATCGTCCCCTTTATAGTGCTGTCTACAACTTTTTAATTTTATCATATAATATTAGGCTACATACCTATTTGTGGTGCTATGCCGTTGTGATTTGGCTCGTAAAGCCGAGACATTACCCCTACAAGGAAATATCATGGTGGAGTCACCTTATTGTATCATTAGGTTGTAATACTCCTTGTAGTACTGTGCTATAGTACTTTCTACAAAGCACAACAGGCATTCACTCTGCCTAAGAACTCATTAAGGCGTTTAAACCATCCTTACCACAGGATCTGTTCTATGTAGAAAATATATAGTAGACAACAGTGGTTGTAGGTCCGTATCCTTCCATGTAAAGGAGGACATGTATCCACTGTTCCTGATATTTTCCCTGTAAATGGTCCTTCCTTGAACCAAAAGCTAGAAGACTAGTAGATTTTTTTTTGAACTAATAGCATAAAATTTTATGGTAGGATTACAATAACACAATATCAGAATGCCTTCAAGCACATTTTACTTGTTTTATCTTCGACAAACTGGCACTTGAGGTCCTTTGTGAATGGATCCATCAGGTTCTTCTGACTCCAAACATTAATCACTGTAATAACACCTCTATTGGTGAGATCATTTAATGCCATGTGCTTTAACTGTACAGTTCTTTTCTTTCCGTTGAAGAGGTCATTTGATGCCACCGCTGCAGTGGCCTGGTTATTATAGTATATCGGTAACACCGATATCTGTGCCCTAACCACTAAAAGATCATACATGAGCTTTTGAATCTATTCTGCTTCTTCTGCTGTAAAATCAAGTACAAAGAACTCAGATTCTATGGAGGAACGAGAGAGCATAGTCTGCTTCTTTGACTTCCACGATATAGCAGCTCTACCCATGGTAAAAATGAATCCACCTGTGGATCTCTTGCTCTCCATCTTTGAGCACCAGCTGGGATCACTGAAGCCTTCTACTACTGGCGGATCTCTGTTGTAGTGTAATGCATATATTTGAGTCTTCTTGAGATATCTCATTACCCGTTTCACAGATTTATAGTGCTCAATGCCTGGCTTGCTCGTGAATCGACTCAGCATTCCCAAGGCAAAAGTTATGTCAAGCCTACTGGCAGTAGTAGCGTACATCAAACTTTCGATGACGCTTGCATACTCCAGCTACCTGACGCTTTTCCTCGAATTCGGCTTTTAACTTTATATCACACCTGTAAGGAGTATCGATCACTGGAAGATCCTGATACCCGTAGTGTATGATCATCTTCTCAATATAATGAGACTGTGACAGCACAAGTCCAGTATCCTTTCGGATGATCTTGATGCCTAAGATCATATCAACTTTCCCCAAGTCCTTCATACTGAACTGGGTCGAGATGAATTTCTTTGTCTCCGTGACACAATCCATTTTCGTACCTAGGATCGGCATGTCGTCCACACAGACAAACAATTACATCTCTTCCATCAGCGAACTTCGTATAAACACACTTGTCTGTTTTGCTGACCCTGTAGCCATTTGACCTTATGACCTTGTCAAACTTATCATGTCATATTTTGGGAGCCTGTTTCAGACCGTACAAAAATTTTACCAACTTGTAGACTTTGTCTTCAAGACCCTTGACGATAAAACCTTCTGGCTGTTGTATGTAAATATTTTTGGCCAGCTCGCCATTTAGGAAAGCTGTCTTTACATCCATCTGATGTATCACCAACTTATGTATTGCTGTGAGAGCAATTAACATTCTGATGATGGTCATCCGGGCTACTGGAGCATACGTGTCGAAGTAGTCAATCCCCTGCTTCTGAGAGAACCCCTTAGCTATTAGCCTAGCCTTGAACTTGTCAATAGTTCCATCTGCTTTCATCTTCTTCTTGAAGATCCATTTGCATTCGACGGGTTTCGCTCCTTCAGGAAGATCAACCAACACCCAAGTATTATTAGAGGTGATTGAATCAATTTCATTATCTATCGTCTCTTTCCAAAAAATGGCGTCTCTAATCTTCATCGCCTCATCATAGGTAAGCGGATCTGCTTCCACATGATAGGTGACAATGTCATCTCGAAGTCCTTCGGTCTCCTTACTTGCTTAGTTGACGGCTCAGCGAGTTCGGGTTTAATAGTTGTTTCTGCAACAACAACTTCTTCTTGGACTACATTTTCATTGGAAACTTCAATTTCTACCACACCCACATTATTCTCCAAAATATTCGCAAGAATAATATTCTTGTGCCTTGTAAATTTATCTTCAAAATATTCTGCATTGCGAGATTCAATGATATGATTTGAATCTATATCAAGAAATCTGCGAGTATCACTCTTCTCGGTATATCCCAAGAAGATCGTCTTCGTATTCCTTGTCTCGAGCTTCTAAATCTTCAGATCTGGGAGCTTTACATATGCTAGACACCCCCACACTCAAATAACATTCAAGTTAGGTCTGACTTTGAACCAGAGTTCATGAGAAGTGATGTTCGAAGTTGCATGCGACACTCTATTCAGAAAAAAGTGGTTGTCAATGCAGCTTCTCCCCGGTAGCATTTTGGAAGACCCACAGTCAACAACATTGAGTTTATCATTCCTGTCAACGTTCTATTCTTCCTTTCTGCTACTCCATTAGATTGAGAAGAATACGGAGCAGTAGTCTCGTTGATGATTCCATGTTTCTTACAGAACGATACGAATTCATGAGACCGATACTCTCCGCCTCGATCACTTCTTATTCTCTTGAGTTGTTGTCCAGTTTGCCGTTCAGCCTCGGCCCTGAACACTTTGAACTTTTTGAATGCTTCGCCTTTAGACTTCAGCAAATTGACGGACGCATATTTTAAGAAGTCATCGATGAAGGTTATGAAATACTTTATCCCGGCTTTTGTAGAGAATTGTTTGAAGTAACAGATATCGGAGTGTACCAACTCCAGAAGATTTGTGCTTCGATTAATCCAATGAAAGAGTTTCCTTGTGATCTTCGTTTGAGCACATATTTCATATTTCTCTACCTTACCCACATATTTGGAGATAAGTCCTAGACTAGACATTCTGTTTACTCTTTTACAATGAACATGTCCTAGTCTATTACGCCACAACTCAAGTGTATCATCAAAACGAGCGATTGCATTAATTATATTAAACTAATTTACTGTAACGCCCAGTCTCAAAATACTTGGGACTAAGTACGTGGACATGTCAGCTGCATACATACAAAGTATACTCCAATATATGGAAACCTCGTATGTATAATAAGCTATAAAATACAGTAAACCAAGACAACTAAATCTCATCCACCAAATAACAGAATAATAATATAAATCAACTATGAAATTTGTCATTTATACATTGGGCGGAGACAAATCCACTACCAACTATTTAAATAAGAAGGATACACGGAAGAAAATGCGAAAAAAAGGTAGCAAGTCGACCCAAGGGCAATCCTTTGCGAAGGAATGGAGAAGATCATGCCCTTGGCTAGAACACCTGCAAATATCACAAAAGCATACACCTGGAGAGATCACCAGGTCCTCAGAGGGACGTACCAAGATACAGAAACAACATGCCATAATAAAATGAATATATAATATGTCATAAGCCATAAGTAAAGTAAAATAGTCCCAATCGTAACATGGTTCAATATCTCATCATCAAAATAGTGGACTACCCCTACAACCAAACAAGGACAATGGGTAGCACACTATACCGCGATGCGACATTGTCCCAAGCTACTAATGGAACGGTGGTGACATGACATTGACTAGGGTTTACCTAACCATTCTAATATGTTTATGCAGTTAAGAACAAACCTTTAGTCGCATGAGCCCTGGCTGTAAATAGGATCTTGTATAGTCCCCTCTTGGGCACCAGTGACGAAGCGCATAACATTCAAAAACGTCAGTGGCCAACCTGAGGGGGTCATCATACCCGTATCTCCAGCAGAGCTTCCGGGTTACAAGAGAATGTGTAATAGACGCCCATACGATAAGAAAATGTTCTTCCCTCCCTATGCACCTATCTAAGTCACATCCGCGATCATGTACCTCTACTAACTGCTAAGTCTTCTAGCATGCCTCTATTAGCAGTTAGACCTAACGCATGTGCACGGGTGATCAGCCAACACATAAGTACATCTACATGCTACTCATCTCACACATATCTCATGGTACAACTGTGTTAAGGTTGATGCAATACACTATAGATGGTAGTCCCTTAACTCTAGGTCCATATGCACAACTTAAAGATAAGGAAGAAATAAGGCTAGTACTTCCATCATGTATCACGAAAAACAAACAAGTAAATCAACTGAAAGAACTAGAAATAAAAATACAAGAATATGTAATAACTAAAGAAAATGCAGACTAAATATAAGCAGTAAATATGGCAAGATATCTTGCCTGAGGTTGTGTGCAAAAGCGCATGATCCAATAGCTCAAACCAGCAAATCGATGAAGCAAGAAAGACAAAATCCATGAATGGCTCCGGATGCTGAAACAAATATTAAGAACGTACCCAATGTAAAATATATATCTAGAAAACGCCTGTCCAAAAGTCTAATTCTGAAATAGGGGCAAAATCTTAATTTTGGGTCAAAAGAATATCCGCCGTTGGACCCATTTTGCACCGAAACACGTACAAATATCTGCGATCTCTAAAGTCGTCAAACTATATGTCTATGGGTCCTGTTTAGGGAGACAAACCCAACTGTATGTCTAAAGTTGAATTCCGGCGGGTCGTGCACCATTTTGCCCGTTGGAGCAGATCGCGGGCCCGCCAAATAGGCGTTCCAGTCGACCTTCTCAGAATCAGACGAAACTTGGCATACAGGACGACAAAAATGATACGGTCCTACTGGCATAAGTTTTATCTCGATTTGAGGAACATGCAGAAATTAATTAGAGAATTTGCAAAGAGGCTGATACGATGAATTTCGACGGATATGCATCAAATTCGTCGCGCACATGCAACCAATTTGAATTCTGTCAAAGCCCACACGTCCATGAAGATGATACACACCGTTCGAGGCTTTCAGTTCACGGCCATGTCTCCCGGATTGTCGGAACGGACTCCGTATCGGGATTTTTCAATATTTTTAAAACCGATTTTTTGTAAACTTCAACCAAATTTTAAACAAAATTTATCAAAAAATACAATAAAGTAATTAATGGTTTATGATCTCGGTCAGGTTGTCTAAAACTTTGTTCAAATAGATTTCTAAAATTTATGATATCCTGGTCGTAAATCGACCGCAAACATGGGTGTTTGGGACATCAAACATTCAGAAATCGAGTTTTTTTTCTCGATTTTGGAACTCATTTTTTGTCGCGCCCAAAGCAAAAAAAATCTACTTGAAGGACATGTGTCACCCCCATTTCCTGTATTACGTATTTATGCTCGTATTTGATTTTCTCGACTTGCGGATTTTGGTTTCTCGTAAATGGGTTTTGGACCATGGCTTGGTTTTATTTTATGGAAGTTGGTTTGGTTTGGTTCATCATGAGTGGAACACTTTAACCTACACTCTACCCTCAACACAACACAACCACCCTCATTATATCTCCACCAAACTTTCTCTCTCCTCTTTACTCTCCATTAATTTTCTTCTTCTTCCTTCTTCCACACAACTCCCCAACCCATTAGGCAAGTGCACCTTGCCATCACATAAGAACCACTTTTTATTTGTCCATTAGCTAGATTAGGCCATGGAGAACAACTTTAGAACTTGACATTTTGTGATTTGGAGTTTCATTTGTTCTAGATATAGGTTTTTACTATTTTTGGATTTACATGGTTTTGATCTATTTAACTTTGATTTTTGTATGTTTTGATGCTTCCATGTGGAAGAGAATTCAATTTTACTCAAGTTAGAACTTTGAAAATCTAGATTTGGTTTTAATTTGGCTAAGTTATGAAGAATTGAAGTTCTTGGTGTTCTTGGACTTGCTCTCGGCCAGGAAGAACAGCCCTCTGCCTTGCGCTTTTTAGCGCATGGCCGATTGCGCACCCCCGGCCTGTGCTCCTTAGCGCATGGCCGATCGCGCAATCACTTGGCCAGTGCTTTGCGCTGCGCTGGATTGCGCTGGCGCAAGCTAGCCATGCGCAAGCCAGCCATGCGCAAAGTAACCCCTGCACAATCGACCATTGCGCAATCCACCCCTGCACAATCCTCATGTGCGCAATCCATCTGCTGCGCTATCCACTCCTGCGCAGTTGGTACCATGCGCAGCCTACTCCTGCACAGTTGGTACCCTGCGCAGCTCACTCCTGCGCAGTTGGTACCCTGCGCAGCTCACCCTGCGCAGTTGACCTCCTGGCGCACTTGACTCCTGCGCAATCCAACCCCCTGACCCCTTGCGCAAACCATTGGCTCTTGGAGATTTGGTTTTATTTTCTTTAAGCCTGGCTCTTCTATAGTCCTATATATATTGATATTGTATTAGATATTTTACGCCCATTTTATATCCTTACGTCTTTTGTCATGAACTTGATTTTACTTAATATGTTTGGAATGTCTATTGTACATGGCATGGTATGACAAGGACCTAGCATAACACGACAGTGACCCGTAGTGGTGCACTCCTGACATGACCAACCTGACTTGATTGTGGCCCGTAGTGGCGCACTCCTGACAGCACCCTGACATGATTTATCTTGATAACTTGATAGTGGCCCGTGGCGGCACACTCCTGACTTGACTTGACTTGTAACTTGTAACTTGACTCGTATAATCAACTTGACACCGTGGGTGTTCCTGCTTGCTTGCTTGTACAATCCACTTGTCTTGTCCTGCATCATGTCTAGGACGTGACTTCCTGGGTACCACGGCCAGGGACTCGCGCTAAATTGGATTAGGCTAATGATTAGATCAAACTAGAACATGGAGAATTCCCAGTCACAGGCAATCTCGTTATCTGGGTGCTTTAATGGACTTGTAGCTTGCCGACGAGTAGAGCACATTTCCAGCACACTGTCATGTGTTGCACCCTCTAAGTCACCTAAGGGTACATTTGTCTCCCGGGCAGTGTACCCACCTATAACTCTCAACCTGCGGAAGGATAACTGGATGGTCTGCAGGGCTTGGGACTGGAATTCTCACTTGCATCTTGTTAGTAATTAGGTTTGTGATAACCCTAGTTAGCTAAAGTAGTAAGCCGTAGTATTTCTTTGGCCGATTGCGAATGAATGGTGTCCAGCCTTGTCTAAGTCTTGTCCGGCTCCAGCACCTGCTATCTCTTGATCATGATTGTTTTACTTATCTCTAACGATGAATGGGTAGAGACAGTGAGCTATTCAGGCGAAGGGGTACAATCCCGGTCCTTGTTTGGTTTAAGGATTGTAACCTGGCTCCCAGAATGGTTCCACGTCCCTAGTCGTTTATCGCCCTGTGTACTTTACTACTTGTACTTCTTTTATTTTCTGATATGCTGGCTTTTGTTCTTATTTGTGGCCTCCTTTGTGGCACTTGCTCTTTCTGGGGTTTGACCCAGCTGGTTTTGTGTGGCCAGATTTCGGAGCAGCTTCCGAGGATCTACCAAGCTTCCAGTCCAATGGTGACAACTAGACGGAACCCGGGCCAAGAGTGGGTTTTCCTTTTTGTTTCACCCACTTATATGTAAATTTATTCTTTTGAGGAGTTTAGCCGACGAGCATCTGTTAGCTCGATGCACATTTACTTACTGTCTGCCTACGGGCTGTAAACATGATTAACAAATCCTAGGGTTGATCATGTATGACTGAACTCTTGCTAGTCCTATCATTTTGTACGACTAGCTTCATGATCATCCAATATGTAATATTTGGGACGCCTTATATATATATATTTGATGCTCTAATATCTTGTAACTCTGTTAATTGCTTGAGATTGAGACAATAGGCTTGACCTTAAGAGACTGCTGGCTTGTAGTAAACCCTCATATCTAGACAGCCGTGACCGTATAGTTGAGATGTATTCTATTTCAATATACGTAGCTGGCTATGTCTGCCTCCGCTCTCCAGTATTCTGGTTCTGGGGCGTGACATGGTTTAAGTGGAGGCCCATGCAGGTCTTGGCATTCAAAAAATGTGAGGGTTTACCGAATAGATGTCTCAATCAATATTCGTCCTTGATCTCTGCTCGTATCTTCAAATCCCTGAGAATCTCGACCTGATCACATTGCTTGTATCATTGATCTGTCCTGGTCCTTTCCTTATTGTTTCCTATGTCGTCTTCTTCAGCGGTATTACTCCCGGACCTGCCAACCAGCCAGAGGAAGCTCGACAAGCACCCCAGCGCCAGGAAGATCAAGCTCAGCACTCTGGAGTAGCCTCCCGAGTTATGCTTTCCGGAGGCTCAGTACCTCCAGTTCAGGCAGCTCCGCCCGCTCAACCAGCTAGACAGGATGAGGGACCTTTGGTAGGGCTTATCAGAGAACTGCTTGCATCCCAAGATCGTCGAGGCGACGCCTTGCACCAGGAAGTTCATGATGCACTAAACCGAGGAGGTCCCCAAGGGAATCAGGCGGCCAACAGTTTCAAGCGCTTGAACCCTCCCTTCTTTGACGGCAGTGAAGATGCGATTGCCGCAGACGCTTGGCTTCAGGATGTCGAGGTGGTTCTAGAAGCAGCTAGGACACCTGAGAATGAGAAGGTGGCGGTGGTACGCCTACAGTTGTTAGACTTGGCTCGCGATTGGTGGGCGGCTCAGGCCATAGGATTAGCAGTGCCAGTCACTTGGGCGACGTTCAGAGAGAGGTTCCAGACAAAGTACTTCGATGCAGTGGCACGGTACGACCTGCAGACCCGGTTCACCAACTTGAAGCAAGGAGGCAGGACGATCGATGGCTATGCGACCGAGTTTTCCAGGCTGAGTAGGTTCGCCCCCACCTTGGTGGCAACCGAATTCGATAGGGCCCAGCGGTTCCAGCAGGGACTGCATTTAGAGATATTATTGGCTGTGGAGCAGTTCGAGCACCAGACGTTCGATGCAGTGTTGAAGGCAGCAAGGAGGCATGAGTATACCTCCCAAAGAATTGTGGACAGGACCGGAGGCAGGAAGCGGTCCCACAACCAGATGCACCAATCTTCAGCTCCAGCCCCGGCAGCTAGGGGTATAACCATTGGGACTCCGAGGCGGGCGGCCTCAGTGACGTCGGTTCAGCATTCGACCCCGACGTACCCGTAGCAGCAGAAGCAGAAGCAGTCTTCCGCGGTGGGATGTTCTCATTGCGGGAAGCCAGGCCATGTAGTGGCAGAGTGTCGTAGGGCACAGGGATTGTGCCTGGCTTGTGGAGGAGCAGACCACCAGATAGGGACCTGCCCGAATAGGGGAGGTCCATCATCATCCAACCTTTCTAGTTCTTCGATGAAAGGACCAGCCCCAGCTCCAGTTCAGCAGCAGCAGCAGTACCCGAGGCCATTGTTGCCTCAGGCCCAGGCCTTTCAGCAGCAGAACCAGCAGCAGATCACCCAGGCTCCAGCACAGAACCGACAGAGGGGTTTCCAGCAGAGAGGACCCGCAGCTAGAGGTCAGGCTATGATGATGACCATGGAAGAAGAAGTTGCACCAGGTGAGGTAGTGGCAGGTACTATTCTTTTCAACACCTTTCCAGCATCTGTATTATTTGATTCTGGTGCATCGCATTCATTCATGTCTGCACGATTCGCGACACGGATAGGATTGGAGCCCGAGTCATTATCAGTGAGGCTCAATATACTTACTGGTAACGGTCTTGTAGGAGTAGATCGAGTGTTTTCCTTGTGTCGGATCGTAGTTAGCGGTAGAGAGTTTCTCGCTAGGCTTATAGAGTTCCCTATGGTAGACTATGATGTAGTCCTAGGCATGGATTGGTTGAGGAACTATTATGCTAGGATAGACTGCCATGCTGGCAGAGTTGTCTTTAGTATTCCCGGAGAGCCAGAGTTTTCATTTTCCAGAGACGCCGTAGAGCCATCTCCTTCAGTATTGCGGATGGCAGTAGCAGCAGTGCAGTTGCCCCGGATAGTTGAAGAGTTTCCAGATGTCTTTCCAGAGGAACTTCCAGGGATGCCACCAGAGCGGGAGATCGAGTTCACCATCGACTTGATTCCCGGGACAGCACTAGTATTAGAGCGAGTCTACAGAATGGCGCCTTCAGAGTTGGAGATTTTGTACAAGATGATTGAAGAACTCAGGACCAAGGGATTCATTCGTGCAAGTGGATCGCCTTGGGGAGCCCCGATACTTCTTGTGAAAAAGAAGGATGGTACGTCCAGGCTATGTGTTGATTATCGTACCCTGAACTCAGTGACAATCAAGAACAGATATCCTCTCCCGAGGATAGATGACTTGTTTGATCAACTCAAAGGGGCTTCAGTTTTCTCGAAGATAGACTTGCGGTCAGGATACCACCAGATCAGAGTCAGAGAGCAGGACATTCCGAAGATGGCGTTCAGATCGAGGTACGGGCATTGGGAGTTTCTAGTTATGCCCTTTGGGGCGACCAATGCGCCGGCAGTGTTCATGGACCTCATGAACAGTATTTTCATGCCTTACTTGGATCAGTTTGTGATAGTGTTCCTTGATGACATCCTGGTCTACAGCAAGAGTAAAGCAGAGCACGAGCAGCATCTCAGAGTTGTCCTCCAGATTCTCAGAGAGCACCAGTTGTACGCCAAGTTCAGTAAATGCGAGTTCTGGCTCGATCGCATTTCTTACTTGGGTCACATCATTACCAGAGGAGGGGTGGAAGTGGATCCCCAGAAGATTGTGGCTATCGAGGCATGGCCAGTACCCAGCTCAGTGGCAGAAGTTCGCAGCTTTCTTGGATTGGCCGGCTACTACCGGCGGTTCGTCTCTGATTTTGCAAGGATTTCAGCGCCGATGACCCAGTTGACCCGCAAGCATGTGCCGTTCGTTTGGACAGCAGAATGTCAGGAATCATTTGAGAAGTTAAAGCGAGGTTTGATAACGGCTCCCATTCTTACCCTTCCAGATGGGACCGGAGGATTCACAGTTTACTGTGATACTTCAGACAGAGGATTGGGATGTGTTTTGATGCAGCATGGGAAGGTAATTGCTTATGCGTTACGTCAACTCCGTGATTATGAGAAGAATTACCCGACCCACGACTTGGAGCTAGCAGCAGTAGTATTTGTACTTAAGTTATGGAGGCACTACTTGTACGGAGACAGAGTGGAGATCTTTACTGATCATAAGAGCCTGAAGTACGTTTTCACCCAGAAGGATCTTAATATGCGGCAGAGAAGATGGCTCGAGCTACTGGTGGACTACGATGTGGATTTGCAGTATCATCCAGGGAAGGCCAACGTTGTAGCAGATGCGTTGAGCCGGAGAGCCGGAGTTTATTTCCTGACAGCGCAACCAGAGCTATTGGCAGATCTTCAGAAGATGGGAATTGAAGTGGTTCTTCCAACCAGCGTGGCATTGATGGCCAGTCTACAGATTTAGTCCACCATAGTTGAGAGAATCCGGACCGCACAGTTAATAGATTCCAAGATTCAGCGGCTCAGAGCAGAGTGCGAGGCAGGGAGAAGGCCAGAGTTATGTATTCATGAGGATGGTACACTTCGACACGGCATGCGTCTTTGTGTACCCAGTGGAGATATCCGACAGAAAGTCATGGCAGAGGCTCACAGTTCGTAGTACTCCATTCACCCAGGCGACACGAAGATGTACAGAGATATTCGTCAACACTTTTGGTGGAATGGTATGAAGAGGGAGATAGCCCGGTATGTCTCTCGATGTTTGGTTTGCCAACAGGTCAAGGCTGAACATCAGAGGCCAGCTGGACTTCTTCAACCTTTACCGATCCCAGAATAGAAATAGGAGCACATAACCATGGATTTCGTGACTGGGTTACCCAGATCTCCGACAGGCAAAGATGCTATTTGGGTCATTGTGGACAGGCTTACCAAGGTGGCACACTTTCTTCCATTTAGAGTTGGACAGTCGACGGCACAGCTAGCAGAGATGTATCTCAGGCAGATCGTCAGACTTTACGGAGTGCCAGTCAGTATAGTATCAGACAGGGATACGAGATTCATATCGCACTTCTGGCGCAGTCTTCATCAAAGTTTGGGGACTCGTCTCAAGTTCAGCTCAGCGTATCATCCGCAGACAGATGGACAGTCAGAGCGTACTATACAAACTCTCGAAGATATGTTGCGGTCCTGTACCCTTGACTTTGGTGGTTCGTGGGAGGATCACCTGCACCTGGTGGAATTCTCGTACAACAATAGTTTCCAGGCCAGTATCCAGATGGCACCCTTCGAGGCTCTGTATGGTAGGAAGTGCAGATCCCCGTTAGCATGGGACGATGTTGGAGAGAGGCAGATGCTCGGTCCAGAACTGATTTCACAGACGGTTGAAGTGGTCAGGAAAGTCAGAGATCACCTTCGAGTTGCTCAGGATTGCCAGCGCCATTGGGCCGATGCTCATCGGCGTCCCTTAGAATTTGCTGTCGGTGACCATGTATTCCTTAGGATCTCGTCTACCCGTGGCGTCATTCGTTTTGGTGTACGGGGAAAGCTTAGTCCTAGGTATATAGGGCCGTTCGATATTCTGGAGCGAGTGGGCGATGTGTCCTATCGTCTCGCTCTTCCGCTGTCGCTAAGTGAGATACATGATGTATTCCATGTGTCCCAATTACGACGGTACATCCCGAACCCGAGCCATATCCTAGATCATTCAGAATTGGTTGTTGGTACCAACCTTTCGTATGAGGAGAGGCCCGTGTCTATATTGGACCGGAGAGAAAAGACGCTCAAGAATAAGACTATTAACTTAGTTCGTGTTGCTTGGGGTCATCACTCTCTAGGTGAGTCAACGTGGGAGCGTGAGGACGACATCCGATCGTGATATCCCTACCTGTTTGACTCGTGAGGTATAATGTCTTTCTTATGCCTTACGCTTTCCCTTCCTTGCTTGCATTGTATGATTGTATGATTGAACTGCTTAACGTAGCTTGCCTGTGCTTAGTATAGCTTGTCGTGGCAATCTCTAGCTCCTTGATTAAATTCCGAGGACAGAATTCTTTGAAGGTGGGTAGAGTTGTCACCCCCATTTCCTGTATTACGTATTTATGCTCGTATTTGATTTTCTCGACTTGCGGATTTTGGTTTCTCGTAAATGGGTTTTGGACCATGGCTTGGTTTTATTTTGTGGAAGTTGGTTTGGTTTGGTTTATCATGAGTGGAACACTTTAACCTACACTCTACCCTCAACACAACACAACCACCCTCATTATATCTCCACCAAACTTTCTCTCTCCTCTTTACTCTCCATTAATTTTCTTCTTCTTCCTTCTTCCACACAACTCCCCAACCCATTAGGCAAGTGCACCTTGCCATCACATAAGCACCACTTTTTATTTGTCCATTAGCTAGATTAGGCCATGGAGAACAACTTTAGAACTTGACATTTTGTGATTTGGAGTTTCATTTGTTCTAGATCTAGGTTTTTACTATTTTTGGATTTACATGGTTTTGATCTATTTAACTTTGATTTTTGTATGTTTTGATGCTTCCATGTGGAAGAGAATTTGATTTTACTCAAGTTAGAACTTTGAAAATCTAGATTTGGTTTTAATTTGGCTAAGTTATGAAGAATTGAAGTTCTTGGTGTTCTTGGACTTGCTCTCGGCCAGGAAGAACAGCCCTCTGCCTTGCGCTTTTTAGCGCATGGCCGATTGCGCACCCCCGGCCTGTGCTCCTTAGCGCATGGCCGATCGCGCAATCACTTGGCCAGTGCTTTGCGCTGCGCTGGATTGCGCTGGCGCAAGCTAGCCATGCGCAAGCCAGCCATGCGCAAAGTAACCCCTGCGCAATCGACCATTGCACAATCCACCCCTGCGCAATCCTCATGTGCGCAATCCATCTGCTGCGCCATCCACTCCTGCGCAGTTGGTATCATGCGCAGCCTACTCCTGCGCAGTTGGTACCCTGCGCAGCTCACTCATGCGCAGTTGGTACCCTGCGCAGCTCACCCTGCGCAGTTGGCCTCCTGGCGCACTTGACTCCTGCGCAATCCAACCCCCTGACCCCTTGCGCAAACCATTGGCTCTTGGAGATTTGGTTTTATTTTCTTTAAGCCTGGCTCTTCTATAGTCCTATATATATTGATATTGTATTAGATATTTTACGCCCATTTTATATCCTTACGTCTTTTGTCATGAACTTGATTTTACTTAATATGTTTGGAATGTCTATTGTACATGGCATGGTATGACAAGGACCTAGCATAACACGACAGTGACCCGTAGTGGTGCACTCCTGACATGACCAACCTGACTTGATTGTGGCCAGTAGTGGCGCACTCCTGACAGCACCCTGACATGATTTATCTTGATAACTTGATAGTGGCCCGTGGCGGCACACTCCTGACTTGACTTGACTTGTAACTTGTAACTTGACTCGTATAATCAACTTGACACCGTGGGTGTTCCTGCTTGCTTGCTTGTACAATCCACTTGTCTTGTCTTGCATCATGTCTAGGACGTGACTTCCTGGGTACCACGGCTAGGGACTCGCGCTAAATTGGATTAGGCTAATGATTAGATCAAACTAGAACATGGAGAATTCCCAGTCACAGGCAATCTCGTTATCTGGGCGCTTTAATGGACTTGTAGCTTGCCGACGAGTAGAGCACATTTCCAGCACACTGTCATGTGTTGCACCCTCTAAGTCACCTAAGGGTACATTTGTCTCCCGGGCAGTGTACCCACCTATAACTCTCAACCTGCGGAAGGATAACTGGATGGTCTGCAGGGCTTGGGACTGGAATTCTCACTTGCATCTTGTTAGTAATTAGGTTTGTGATAACCCTAGTTAGCTAAAGTAGTAAGCCGTAGTATTTGTTTGGCCGATTGCGAATGAATGGTGTCCAGCCTTGTCTAAGTCTTGTCCGGCTCCAGCACCTGCTATCTCTTGATCATGATTGTTTTACTTATCTCTAACGATGAATGGGTAGAGACAGTGAGCTATTCAGGCGAAGGGGTACAATCCCGGTCCTTGTTTGGTTTAAGGATTGTAACCTGGCTCCCGGAATGGTTCCACGTCCCTAGTCGTTTATCGCCCTGTGTACTTTACTACTTGTACTTCTTTTATTTTCTGATATGCTGGCTTTTGTTCTTATTTGTGGCCTCCTTTGTGGTACTTGCTCTTTTTGGGGTTTGATCCAGCTTGTTTTGTGTGACCAGATTTCGGAGCAGCTCCCGAGGATCTACCAAGCTTCCAGCCCAATGGTGACAACTAGACGGAACCCGGGCCAAGAGTGGGTTTTCCTTTTTGTTTCACCCACTTATATGTAAATTTATTCTTTTGAGGCGTTTAGCCGACGAGCATCTGTTAGCTCGATGCACATTTACTTACTGTCTGCCTACGGGCTGTAAACATGATTAACAAATCCTAGGGTTGATCATGTATGACTGAACTCTTGCTAGTCCTATCATTTTGTACGACTAGCTTCATGATCATCCAATATGTAATATTTGGGATGCCTTATATATATATATTTGATGCTCTAATATCTTATAACTCTGTTAATTGCTTGAGATTGAGACAATAGGCTTGACCTTAAGAGACTGCTGGCTTGTAGTAAACCCTCATATCTAGACAGCCGTGACCGTATAGTTGAGATGTATTCTATTTCAATATACGTAGCTGGCTATGTCTGCCCCCGCTCTCCAGTATTCTGGTTCTGGAGCGTGACAACATGGGACTCGGATAGGTTGGTAACATACCAGCAAAGACGGTTCGAAAAACCATGTCCGGGAGAAGGAGAAATCTCTCTGCGAAGTTGGGCTTATGGTTGCTGCAGCTGCTTTTGCTATTCTTGTCGTTGTACTGCCGTCGAGCAGCTGCTGCGTGCCCGGCCAGTCGACCGGCGGCCTGAGGCAGTGGCGGCCAGGGGAGGGGGTCGCCACGGTAGGTTAGGGTTTCGATTTTTTTTAATGTTATTATATATATATATATATAACTTTCGTTTCCTGGACTTCTGGAGCGAGCACCCCTAATTCTTAGGAGTCGTCACAGAAGCGTGGAACAATGCGGACTCAATAGAACCCCTTATTCGCGTGGACAAAAAGCTCCAGGCCATGAGGAAAGCTCTGACAGATTGAAGCAAGCAAGCTTATGGTAATATCTTCCAAGCCATTCGCGAGGCGGAGGACGACGTGACTCATGCCGAAGCGAGATACATGACCGACTGGTCGCCTGATACCAGGAAGGCGCTGAATCTTACCAAAGCTATCCTCAAATTCAGGCTGAAGATTGAGATCGATTTTTGGAAGCAGAAAGTAAGGATCAAATGGGACAGCGAGGGGGACAACAACTCGTGCTTCTTCCTTGCTTGCGTTAACGGGCGCAGACAAAAACTCACTCTCCATCAGATTGTCATAGACAACGGCACCAGCATCACTGACCAAAAGGGTATCCAAGAGGAGGCCGCGAAGTTCTATTCCAAATTTTTTTTCCAAGGAGACGGTTCTAAAAGACAGCACCTTCCTGGACGGGTTTCCAGACGGCTTGACCAGCCCCCCTCGGAGGAAGAAGTGAAAGAAGCAGTCTGGGCCCTCGACGAGCACAGTGCCCCAGGACCAGACGGATTTTCAGGTTTTTTTTTCCGCACTTGCTGGGATATCATCAAGGTTGACATCCACAATGCGGCCTCCGCCTTCCTCCAGGGAGCTACCTATCCCAGAGCCATCTCGAGCACCAACCTTATCCTCATCCCAAAGAAAGACAACCCAGAGACATTACGCGACTTTTGTCACGCCCCAGAACCAGAATACTGGAGAGCGGGGGCAGACATAGCCAGCTACGTATATTGAAATGGAAACCACCTCGATATACGGTCACGGCTGTCTAGATATATGAGGGTTTACTACAATCCAACAGTCTCTTATGGTCAAAGAACAAGCCTAATGTCTCAATCACAAGCAAGTAAGTAAGGTCGCAAGATGTATGATCATTAAATATACAATAATAAGGCGTCCCAAATATTACATATTCAGCTGATCATGAAGCTAGTCGTACAAAATGCGGGGACTAACAAGAGTTAAGTCATACATGATCAACCCTAGGATTTGTTAATCATGTTTACAGCCCGTAGGCAGACAGTAAGTAAAGTGCATCGAGCTAACAGGTGCTCGTCGGCTAAACGCCTCAAAAGAATAACTTTACAATAGAGTGAGCGAAACAAAATAGAAAACCCACTCGTAGCCCGGGTTTCTTCTAGTCGCCACCATTGGGCTGGAAGCTTGGTAGATCCTCGGGAGCTGCTCCAAAATCTGGCCACACAAAACTAGCTGGGTCAACCCCAGAAAGAGCAAGTGCCACAAGGGGGCCACGAAATAAGAACAAAAGCCAGCAATTAGCACAAGAAAATTCTAATATTAAAACTAGAAATTACGAAAACATGGCAGGATGATATACGACGAGATAACCATGGAACTATTCCGATAGCCAGGTTACAACCCGTAAACCAAACAAGGACCGGGGTTGTAACCTTTCATCTGAACAGAACTTGGTTTCCCACCATTTATCGACAAGATAATAATGCAAGAAATCAAGACAGGGAGCAATCTTGTACTGGATCAAGATATGGCTAAACTGGTTATACCTCATTCAATCAATCACGGCCAAGCAGATACTACGGCTTACTACTTTAACTAACTAGGGTTATCACAGGCCTAATTACTAACAAGATGCAGTGAGATTATTCCACAGCCACAAGTCCTGCAGACCATCCAGATTACCCAGGTCGAAAGTTAGGGAGTTGAATTCTGGGGGGTACATCGCCCGGGAGACAAATGTACCCTTAGGTGACTTAGAGGGTGCAACACGCGACGGTGTGCTAGAAATGTGCCCTACTCGACGGCAGGCTACAGATCCCAAGAGCGCCCAGGTAACGGGATTGCCTGTAGCTGTGTCATCTCTTCATGACTACTGTGTTATTCTAGTTATTAACCTTAATCCATTTTGGTAGGTACCCCTGACCGTGGCACTCAGGAGTTCCATCCTAGACATGATGCAAGACAGGACAAGTGGATTTAACAAGCAAGCAAGAAAGAACTACCCACGGTGTCAAGGCAGGTCAAGTTAAGTTAGCCGTCGCAACAGCATCAAGATAAATAATGTCAGGGTACTTGTCAGGAGTGCGCCACGACGGGCCACTATCATGTCAGGTTGGTCATGTGAGGAGTGCACCACTACGGGTCACTGTCGTGTTATGCTAGTTTTTTGTCATACCATGCCATGTACAATAGTCATTCCAAACATATTAAGTAAAATCAAGTTCATGACAAAAGACGTAAGGATATAAAATGGGCGTAAAATATCTAATAAAATATCAATATACAGGGCTATAGAAGAGCCAAGCTTAAAGAAATAAGACCAAAACTCCAAGAGCCAATGGGTTAAGCAAGGGGTTCAGGGTGCAGCGTACGCACAAGGGCACGCACAGCGTACGCACAAAAGTACGCACGCAGGAGAGCTAAAGTACGCACGCAGGAGAGCTGCGTATGCGAAAGAGACGCACGCAGGAGAGCTGCGTACGCAAAAAGTCACGCACGCAGGAGAGCTGCGTACGCGAAAAATCACGCACGCAGGAGAGCTGCGTACGCGTAAAAATACGCACGCAGGAGAGCTGCGTACGCGAAAAGTCACGCACACAGAAGAGCTGCGTACGCGTAAACACACGCACGCAGGAGAAAGGGTCTTCTTCTCCATGGCTGAGAAGAAGCTCCCATGGCTCCAAAACTTCAAAGCATCACAACTTGACCATCCGAACTCCAAATCCGGATCTCCAAAGTTCCAACCAGGGTGGAATTGAACTCTCTTCCACATGGAAACATCAAAACCCATAAAATTCCAACCTAAATAGATCAAAACCATGCAAAACCGAAAATAGAGAAAACTTAGATCTAGAACAATGGAGACTCCAAATCACAAAATGCTAAGTTCTAATGTTGATCACCATGTCCTAATTTAACAAATTGACAAATAAAAGAGGGTTCTCATGTGGTGGCAAGGTGCACTTGACTATGGGTGGGTGTTGTGTAGAGGAAGGAGAAGAGTGTTGTGTAGAGGAAGGAGAAGAAGAAATTAATGGAGGTTTATGAGGAGAGAGAAAAAGTTGGTAGAGTTTTAAAGAGGGTAGGATGTGGTGTGTTGAGGGTGGAGCATAGGCTAAGGTGTTACAATACACATAAACCAAACCAAACCAAACCAAACCAAACCAATTAAAACCGAGCCATGCCAAAACCCAAAATACGAGAAATACCAAAATTCCACAAGTTGAGAAAATAAAAATACATGTCAAAATCCAGATACGAGTATAAATACGAAATACGGGAAATACGGGAAATGAGGGTGACAATTCTACCCACCTTAAAAGAATTCCGTCCTCGGAATTTAATCAAGGAGCTAGAGATTGTCACGACAAGTTACATTAAGCACAGGCAAGTTATACTAAGCAGTTCAATCATACAATCATACAATGCAAGCAAGGAAGGGAAAACGTAAGGCATAAGAAAGACATTATACCTCACGAGTTAAACAGGTAGGGATATCGCGATCGGATGTCGTCCTCACGCTCCCACATTGACTCACCTAGAGAGCGATGACCCCAAGCAACACGGACTAATTTAATAGTCTTGTTCTTGAGTGTCTTTTCCCTCCGGTCCAATATAGACACGGGCCTCTCCTCAAACGAAAGGTTGGTACCAACAACCAATTCCGAATGGTCTAGGATGTGGCTCGGGTCCGAAATATACCGTCGTAATTGGGACACATGGAATACATCATGCACCTCACTTAGCGACGGCGGAAGAGCGAGACGATAGGATACATCTCCTACTCGCTCTAGAATATCGAACGGCCCTATATACCTAGGACTAAGCTTTTCCCGCACGCCAAAGCGTATGACGCCGCGGTTAGGCGAGATCCTAAGGAATACATGGTCGCCGACAGCAAATTCTAAGGGACGCCGATGAGCATCGGCCCAATGGCGCTGGCGATCCTGGGCAACTCGGAGGTGATCTCTGACCTTCCTGACCACTTCAACCGTCTGGGAAATCAATTCGGGTCCGAGCATCTGTCTCTTCCCGATATCGTCCCATGCTAGCGGGGATCTGCACTTCCTGCCATAAAGAGCCTCGAAGGGTGCCATCTGGATACTGGCCTGATAACTGTTGTTATACGAGAATTCCACCAGGTGCAGATGATTCTTCCATGAACCATCGAAGTCAAGGGTACAGGATCTCAACATATCCTCAAGAGTCTGGATTGTGCGCTCTGATTGACCATCCGTCTGCAGGTGATAAGCTGAGCTGAATTGAAGGCGAGTCCCCAAACTCTTCTGCAAGCTGCGTCAAAAGTGTGATGTGAATCTTGAATCCCTGTCCGAGGTGATGCTGACTGGCACACCGTGAAGCCTGACGATCTGCCTGAGATACATCTCTGCTAACTGCGCCGTTGACTGTCCAACTCTGAATGGGAGAAAGTGTGCCACCTTGGTAAGCCTGTCCATAATTACCCAAATAGCATCTCTGCCGGCCGAAGATCTGGGCAATCCGGTCACGAAATCCATGGTTATATGTTTCCATTTCCATTCTGGGATCGGTAAGGGTTGAAGAAGTCCAGCGGGCCTCTGATGTTCAGCTTTAACCTGTTGGCAAACCAAACACCGAGAGACAAACCGGGCTATCTCCCTCTATATGCCATTCTACCAGAAATGCTGACGAATATCACGGTACATCTTCGTACCACCCGGATGAATAGAATATTGTGAACTGTGGGCTTCTGCCATGACTTCCTGTCTGATATCTCCATTGGGTACACAAAGACGAGTGCCGTGCCGAAGTGTACCGTCTTCATGGATACATAACTCTGGCCTTCTTTCTGCTTCACACTCTGCTCTGAGTCGCTGGATCTTGGAATCTGTTGACTGTGCCACCCGGATTCTCTCAACTATGCTGGACTGAACCTGTAGGCTGGCCATCAATGCCACACTGGTTGGAAGAACCACTTCAATTACCATCTTCTGAAGATCTGCCAATAATTCTGGTTGCGCCGTCAGGAAATAAACTCCGGCTCTCCTGCTCAATGCATCTGCTACAACGTTGGCCTTCTCAGGATGATACTGTAAATCCATATCATAGTCCACCAGTAGCTCGAGCCATCTTCTCTGCCGCATATTAAGGTCCTTCTGGGGAAAATATACTTCAGGCTCTTATAATCATTAAAGATCTCCACTCTATCTCCGTACAAGTAGTGTCTCCACAACTTCAAAGCAAACACTACCGTCGCCAATTCCAAGTCGTGGGTCGGGTAATTCTTCTCATGATCACGTAGTTGACGTGACGCATAAGATATTACCTTTCCATGCTGCATCAAGACACACCCCAATCCTCTGCCTGAAGCGTCGCAATAAACTGTGAATCCTCCGGTCCCATCTGGAAGGGTGAGAATGGGAGCCGTTATCAAACCTTGCTTCAACTTCTCAAATAATTCCTGACACTCTGCTGTCCAAATAAATGGCACATCCTTGTGGGTCAACTGGGTCATCGGTGCTGAAATCCTTGCGAAATCTGAAACGAACAGCCGGTAGTAGCCGGCCAATCCAAGGAAGCTGCGAACCTCTGCCACTGAGCTGGCTACCGGCCATGACTCGATAGCCACAATCTTCTGGGGATCCACTTCCACTCCTCCTTTGGTAATGATGTGACCCAAGTATGAAATGCGATCGAGCCAGAACTCGCTTTTGCTGAACTTGGCGTACAACTGATGCTCCCTAAGCGTCTGGAGGACGACTCTGAGATGCTGCTCATGCTCTGTTTCACTCTTGCTGTAGACCAGGATGTCATCTAGGAACACGATCACAAATTGATCTAAGTAAGGCATGAAAATGCGATTCATGAGGTCCATGAATACGGCCGACGCATTGGTCGCTCCAAAGGGCATAACAAGGAACTCCCAATGTCCATACCTCGATCTGAATGCTGTCTTCGGGATGTCCTGCTCTCTGACTCTGATCTGGTGGTATCCCGACCGCAAGTCGATCTTCGAAAACACTGAAGCCCCTCTGAGCTGATCAAACAAGTCATCTATCCTCGGAAGAGGGTATCTGTTCTTGATTGTCACCGAATTCAAGGTACGATAATCAACACATAGCCTGGACGTACCATCCTTCTTTTTCATAAGAAACATCGGGGCTCCCCAAGGCGATCCACTTGCACGGATGAATCCCTTGGTCCTCAGTTCTTCAATCATTTTGTATAAATTTTCCAACTCTGAAGGCGCCATCCTATAGACTCGCTCTGATACTGGTGCTGTCCCGGGAATCAAGTCTATAGTGAACTCAATCTCCCGCTCTGGCGGCATCCCTGGAAGCTCCTCTGGAAAGACATCTGGAAACTCCTCGACTATCCTGGGCAACTGAACTGCTGCTACTGCCATCCGCAATGCTGGGGAAGATGGCTCCACTGCGCCTTTGGAAAACGAAAACTCTGGCTCGCCGGGGATACTAAAGACAACTCTGCCAATATGGCAGTCTATCCTAGCATACTGGTTCCTCAACCAATCCATGCCTAGGACTACATCATAGTCTGCCATAGGAAACTCTATGAATCTAGCGGGGAACTCCCTACCGCTAACTACGATCCGACACGAAGAAAACACTCGATCTACTCCCACAAGGCTATTACCAGTAAGTATATTGAGCCTCACTGATAATGACTCGGGCTCCAATCCTATCCGTGTCATGAATCGTGCAGACATAAATGAATGCGATGCACCAGAATCAAATAATACAGACGCTGGAGAGGAGTTGACGAGAAAAGTACCTGCCACAACCTCACCTGGTGCAACTTCTTCTTCCATGGCCTGACCTTGTCCTCTGGCTGCTGGAAACCTCTCTGCCTATACTGGGTCTGAGCTTGGGCTTGTGCATACTGCTGAGGGTGTTGTTGCTGGAATGCCTGAGACTGAGGCGGCAAGGGCCTCGAAGACTGATACTGCTGCTGCTGAGCTGGTACTGGGGCCGGTCCTCTCATCGAAGAGCTAGAAGGGTTGGATGCTGATGAACCACCCCTATTCGGGCAAGCCCCTATCCTATGATCTGCTGCTCCACAAGCCAGGCATAATTCCTGCGCCCTGCGATAGTCTGCCACCACATGTCCTGGCTTCCCGCAATGAGAACATCCCATCGCGGAAGTCTGCTTCTGCTTCTGCTGCTGCGAGTACGTCGGGGGTCGAATGCTGAACAGACGTTACTGAGGCCGCCCGCCTCGGAGTTCCAATGGTCAATCCCCTAGCTGCCGGGGCTGGAGCTGATGATTGGTGCATCTGGCTGTGGGACTGCTTCCTACCTCCGGTCCTATCCATGATCCTCTGGGAGGTGTACTCATGCCTCCTAGCTGCTCTCAAGACTGCATCGAACGTCTGGTGCTCGAACTGCTCAACTGCCAACAAGATCTCCAAATGCAGCCCCTGCTGGAACCGCTGGGCCCTATCAAACTCGGTCGCCACCAAGGTGGAGGCAAACCTACTGAGTCTAGAAAACTCCGATGCATAACTGTCGACTGTTCTGCCTCCTTGCTTCAAGTTGGTAAATCTGGTCTGCAGGTCGTAGCGAGCCACAGCATCAAAATACTTCGTCTGGAATCTCTCTCTAAACACTGCCCAAGCAATGGGTGCCACTAATCCCATGGCTTGCGCCGTCCACCAACTGCGAGCCAAGTCCAACAACTACAGGCGTACCACCGCCACCTTCTCATTCTCGGGTGTCCTAGCTGCTTCCAGAATCACCTCGGTATCCTGAAGCCATGCATCCGCGGCAATCGCATCCTCAGTGCTGTCGAAGAAAGGAGGGTTCAATCGCTTGAAGCTGTTTGCCGCCTGGTTCCCTGGATGTCCGCCTCGGGTCAAAGCATCTTGAACTGTCTGGTGCAGGGCGTCGCTTCGACGATCCTGGGAAGCTATCAAGGTTCTGATGAGGCCTACTAAGGTACCATCATCTGGCTCTGCGGGCTGGACGGGCCGAACTGGTGACTCTCCTCCAGTAGACACAACTCTGGAGGCTACTCCAGAATGCTGGGCTTGATCTCCGGGTTGCTGCTAGCCCACGGGAGGTGCTCCTCCTTGCTGATCGGCAGGGTCAGGTACAGTGTCGCTGAGGAAGACGACACAGGGAAACAATAAGGAAGGACCAGGACAGATCAACGATACAAGCATGTAATCAGGGCAAGAATTTCAGGAATTTGAAAATACGGGCGGAGATCAAGGGCAAATACTGATTGAGACATCTATTTAGTAAACCCTCACATTTCTTGATTGACAAGACCTGCATGGGCCACCACTTAAACCATGTCACGCCCAAGAACCAGAATACTAGAGAGCGGGGGCAGACATAGCCAGCTACGTATATTAAAATGGAAACCACCTCGATATACGGTCATGGCTGTCTAGATATATGAGGGTTTACTACAAGCCAACAGTCTCTTATGGTCAAAGAACAAGCCTAATGTCTTAATCACAAGCAAGTAAGTAAGGTCGCAAAATGTATGATCATTAAATATACAATAATAAGGCGTCCCAAATATTACATATTCAGCTGATCATGAAACTAGTCGTACAAAATGCGGGGGACTAGCAAGAGTTAAGTCATACATGATCAATCCTAGGATTTGTTAATCATGTTTACAGCCCGTAGGCGGACAGTAAGTAAAGTGCATCGAGCTAACAGGTGCTCGTCGGCTAAACGCCTTAAAAGAATAACTTTACAATAGAGTGAGCGAAACAAAATAGAAAACCCACTCGTAGCCCGGGTTCCTTCTAGTCGCCACCATTGGGCTGGAAGCTTGGTAGATCCTCGGGAGCTGCTACGAAATATGGCCACACAAAACCAGCTGGGTCAACCCCAGAAAGAGCAAGTGCCACAAGTGGGCCACGAAATAAGAACAAAAGCCAGCAATTAGCACAAGAAAATTCTAATATTAAAACTAAAAATTATGAAAACATGGCAGGATGATATACGACGAGATAACCATGGAACTATTCCGATAGCCAGGTTACAACCCGTAAACCAAACAAGGACCGGGGTTGTAACCCTTCATCTGAACAGAACTTGGTTTCCCACCATTTATCGGCAAGATAATAATACAAGAAATCAAGATAGGGAGCAATCTTGTACTGGATCAAGACATGGCTAAACTGGTTATACCTCATTCAATCAATCACGGCCAAGCAGATACTACGGCTTACTACTTTAACTAACTTGGGTTATCACAGGTCTAATTACTAACAAGATGTAGTGAGATTATTCCACAGCCACAAGCCCTGCAGACCATCCAGGTTACCCAGGTCGAAAGTTAGGGATGAATTCTGGTGGGTACATCGCCCGGGAGACAAATGTACCCTTAGGTGACTTAGAGGGTACAACACGCGACGGTGTGCTGAAAATATGCCCTACTCGACGGCAGGCTACAGATCCCAAGAGCGCCCAGGTAACGGGATTGCCTGTAGCTGTGTCATCTCTTCATGACTACTATGTTATTCTAGTTATTAACCTTAATCCATTTTGGTAGGTACCTCTGACCGTGGCACTCAGGAGTTCCATCCTAGACATGATGCAAGACAGGACAAGTAGATTTAACAAGCAAGCAAGAAAGAACTACCCACGGTGTCAAGGCAGGTCAAGTTAAGTTAGCCGTCACAACAGCATCAAGATAAATCATGTCAGGGTACTTGTCAGGAGTACGCCACGACGGGCCACTATCATGTCAGGTTGGTCATGTCAGGAGTGCACCACTACGGGTTACTGTCGTGTTATGCTAGTTCCTTGTCATACCATACCATGTACAATAGTCATTCCAAACATATTAAGTAAAATCAAGTTCATGACAAAAGACGTAAGGATATAAAATGGGCGTAAAATATCTAATAAAATATTAATATACAGGGCTATAGAAGAGCCAAGCTTAAAGAAATAAGACCAAAACTCCAAGAGCCAATGGGTTAAGCAAGGGGTTCATGGTGCAGCGTACGCACAAGGGCACGCACATCGTACGCACAAAAGCACGCACGCAGGAGAGCTAAAGTACGCACGCAGGAGAGCTAAAGTACGCACGAAGGAGAGCTGCGTACGCGAAAGACACACACGCAGGAGAGCTGCATACGCGAAAAGTCACGCACGCAGGAGAGCTGCGTACGCGAAAAGTCACGCACGCAGGAGAGCTGCGTACGCATAAAAACACGCACGCAGGAGAGCTGCGTACGCGAAAAGTCACGCATGCAGAAGAGCTGTGTACGCGTAAAATACGCACACAGGAGAAAGGGTCTCTTCTCCATGGCTGAGAAGAAGCTCCCATGGCTCCAAAACTTCAAAGCATCACAACTTGACCATCCCTCCAAATCCGGATCTCCAAAGTTCCAACCAGGGTAGAATTGAACTCTCTTCCACATGGAAACATCAAACCCATAAAAATCCAACCTAAATAGATCAAAACCATTCAAAAACCAAAATAGAGAAAAACTTAGATCTAGAACAATGGAGACTCAAAATCACAAAATGCTAAGTTCTAATATGATCACCATGTCCTAATCTAACAAATTGACAAATAAAAGAGGGTTCTCATTGGTGGCAAGGTGCACTTGCCTATGTGGGTGTTGGTGTAGAGGAAGGAGAAGAGTGTTGTGTAGAGGAAGGAGAAGAAAGAATTAATGAAGGTTTATGAGGAAGAGAAAAAAGTTGGTGGAGTTTAAAGAGGGTGGGATGTGGTGTTGAGGGTGGAGCATAGGCTAAGGTGTTACAATCACATAAACCAAACCAAACCAAACCAAACTAATTAAAACCGAGCCATGCCAAAATCCAAAATACGAGAAATACCGAAATTCCACAAGTTGAGAAAAATAAAAATATATGCCAAAATCCAGATACGAGTATGAATACGAAATATGGAAATATAGGAAATGAGGGTGACAACTTTCTTCCAATCAGTCTCTGTATCTTTACCAACAAGATCATATTCAAGATCATCGCCTCCCGCATGGCAGGCCTTCTACCCAAGATCATCTCAGAGGAGCAAAGTGGCTTTGTTCGGGGGAGAAATATCCAAGATAATATCATGCTGGCTCAAGAGTTAGTTACTTGCATGAAGTTCCCAGCAAGAGGGGGCAACATTGCTATCAAATTGGACATGGAGAAAGCCTACGACAAACTAGATTGGCAATTTATGATTTGGGTCTTCAGAGCCTTCGGCTTCTCCGAAACCTGGACCAACGTTGTGTGGAGATCGATCAGCAACTCGTGGTTTTCCACGGTTATTAACGGCCAAGCGGACGGGTTCTTTAAATCCTCTCGTGGGGTCAGGCAAGGGGATCCACTATCCTCCACCATCTTCATTATTACGGCGGATGTATTGAGCAGAAACCTTAATAAGATGGCGAGCACCACCAACTTCCAATACTACCAAACGACTAGCGGCTGCCCGATCATCACCCACCTGGCCTTCGCAGACGATATCTTTATATTCTCATCCAAAAAAGCAGGATTGGTGGAAGTCGTCCACAATATGCTCCAGAAATATGAAAGGTGCTCGGGGCAGAAGATCAACCCGGATAAAAGTGTTATCTACACCCACCACAATATCAAGAGAGAGCAAGCGGCTATCATATCAACCACTACATCATTCCCATCAAGCACCCTTCATTCCTTTACCTCGGGTTCCTCCTCGTGTACGAAAAATCCAACGCCAGGATCTTCGAGAACCTGACCAATCGTATCAGTAAGAAGCTCGAGGGCTGGCAAAATGCCACCCTATCCCCAGGAGGCAAGATTATCCTCATCAATCACGTCCTTACTTACATTCCCATCTACACCCTGGTATCGTACTTCCCCAAGAAAGTCCTATCCTACATCGAGAGCAACTTCAGCAATTTTCTCTGGGGACACAGTGGAGGTCACGAAAAGCACCATTGGGCCAGCTGGGACACCATGGCTCGTCCCACCGGGGTGGGGGGTCTGGATTTCACCAAACTTTCCCACATCGTTAACGCTTTCTTGATGAAATTGTGGTGGACGCTTCGCACAAGTAAGAACTTATGGTCGAGGTTCATGAAGGCCAGATACTACAAGCATATCCACCCGTCCACGGCCATCGCTAACAATAGATCATCCGCGGCCTGGCGCCGTATTCTTCTCGGGCGGTCCTTCGCCGAACCAGCGATTCACCTTAAGGTGGGCGTCGGCGAAGCATCGCCATTCCTGGAGCGCTGGGTAGGCGATTTCTTGCTTCCCAACACTTCGACGGCTCCCAGGAACAGCACTATTAAGGACCTATGGGATCCTCCTAATAACGCCTGTAATTGGATCAAAGTCAGGTCATGGGCTGGGTCCGAAGCGGCTGATTACATTCGTCGTAGCGGTTTGAGGATCAAACCGGACGCTGATAAGCTCGTGTGGTCGCACGATGGTGCCAGCGCATTCTTGTTAAGTCTGTCAGAATCGTTATCCTGGGTAACGCGGCCCCGTCCCCTACCATGGCGTCATTCTGGCAGATGTGCATCACCAAGAAGTGGTCTTTCCTCATCTGGAGAGCCCTACGCAATATCCTCCCCTGACGATAATCTCACACAATTGGGTTCAGCCTTCCTCTGCGTGCACATTCTACTCTGATCGACAATCGAAAACAGCCAACCACATCCTCAGTCAGGGGCCTACCGGTCAAGGTCTGTAGAGCTCTTTCCCAGCGTTGTAGATTGCCTCATGAAGGCGACAACTTTCACCACCTCATGGCCACCTAGGCCTCAGCGTCCCATGGTCACCAGATCGTCGCTCGGCCGCCACGTGGGTTATCTGGAAAAATTGGAACAAGGCTAGATACGAAGGCCACCAGTACAACGCAGATCAATAGATTGGGAGTCCATTCGTAAATGCCACAAACGGAGACCCCTTATTGGCATGGCCAGGCGAATTTCTAGAACTCTCTCCTATCCTCGACTTAGCCATTTTGTTTCTAGTTTGCCTCTTCTTTTATCAGTATACGTGTACAGGTATCGACATTTTGCACCTTATGGTATACTTGTAAAGGTTCGGCCTTTTCGGCCTTCTTGAATAAAATGGCTGGTTAGTTCAAAAAAAAATAAATAAATAATTATATATATATATAATACACAAACGGCTATGCCAAAAATTGGAGCAGCCCTCGGGTCGGGTGTGGCCCCTGCAGCTTTGTTCCTACGGGAACAAGCCGTAGGGGGAGGAAAAGTTTTTTGTTTGTTTGTTTTCTCTTTTTTGTTTTTTAAAAACAATACATAGTACTTTGACTAAAATAAATAAAAATAAATCCTAATTAAATTCTAATTAACTATATTTTTAAATAAAGCCATACACAAGATTTTATAAAAAAAAAGCAATAATATATATATATATATAATATATATATAATATAAATATATATATATATATATATATATATATTCTACTTAAAATATAATTAAATACATTTTTAAATAAAACTACACATAGGACTTTATTTAATAAAATCAATATATTCTAATTAAAATCTAATTGAATACATTTTTTTCCTAAGAGTTTAAAATAATTTACTATACCTAAACATTATATATAAATATTGATCATTGGTGAACATATAAAATATTTGTAATTTTAATAAAATAATAGATTAGAATCACCATGTACAAAATCTTGTATATTACATCTGAAATACTAACTAAATATTTATATATCTATATATGGAAATACATATATATTTATAATTGCCAAATTTCCCAAATAGTAAGATATCCAGCACTAAAATTTGCTCCAATATATTTCGTAAATTTATACCTACCAGTTTAGAAGCTCGTAAATTAAATTTCAAGGCTGTTTAGAAATAAATAAAAGAAAATAATATTTAAAAATTTGAATACTAATAAGTAAAAAAAATGGGGGTCTACATCCTACCCAACTTATAAAAGTTTTGTCCTCAAAATTAAAATAATTCTTAATATTCACATAATGAGATTTAATACAAGGGAGGATAGGTACATCAATTCGTAGTACGGTCTTCGAAAGGTTGAAGGGTGGTTGTAACAAAATCCAAATTGGCGCCATATTCTATAAGATAGGGTTTCCTTGATTCAAGGCCCTACCTAACTTATAAGAGTCGGCTAACTGTGAAAGTAATCGTTAGAGGGTTTGTAAGAAGGAGAATTTCAAAAGGGTGACATAAGAATATTGGACTTCCGAACCCCAGTCACGAGTCCTAAAGGAAGCCTAAATACTGCTATGGCGTTATTGGTTAATAACTTCTTTAGGAGGATTATTATAATTAACATCGTTCTTATCAGCCAAGCTCCAACGAGATGGTAGGCAACCCTTGTCTGAATGTAACTAAACATGTTGGTTCAAGGGTTTTCGCTCTTCGCCTAACGTGGTAACTAAAAGATGCGGTTGAGGAACTTAGGGAAAGAAAAATTTATGGTTAGGAGTTAAGAATCTTTAAAAAGTGCAGAAGACCATACTATAGTACATGCTTAGGTAATTGTTTGGATTCTTTAAGTCGTAGTGTTTAGTGGTTGCGGAATCGATGTTTGGTGTTGCGTAGGAGCATGTGCTTGCTTGAGTGTATGACATATATCATAGGTGTGTCATGTCTTAAATGGATCATAGGTATTCTGTTTAGTTAAGGAATTGGGCCTATATTGCTTCAATAGGATCAATTGGAACAAAATGGTCCTCTATGGTTTGTTCTAAGAGGAAATACGTCATACAGGTAGCTTAATTGAAACAGAGCACAGAAAGGTGTGTTTGTGTAGGACATGCACTCATGTGGGTAGCTTGACTAGTCTAGTTTATGATTGTAAAATTTGTTTGAAAGGAAAAGGCTAGTGTTGTGCTTCAAACTTCAAAGTCTGCACGGTCGAGGATATCAGGTGATATAGATAGAAGTGGATGTTATGAGTCAGTATTTTATTAGTTCAATTGGAACCAGTTTATCCTAATATCTGCTAATGCTTAGAGGAGCTTGCCTAAACACTTCATGAGGTTTCACTCTCAGAATTGAAACTAAGACATGATTTATTGATCAACACGGGGTTTGAAGAATCAATATTGCAATCTCTACAGCGATTATCTAACGTACGAGCAAGAGATATAGAGTGTAATATAAAGATTGTATCGCAACTCCTAACCGATAGAAGAACGGTTACGAAGGGCATTCCATTCTAAGAGAGTACACTAAGTTCAAGGTTCTACTTAGTTCCAAAATTGGTTACTGTGGAAGGCACAACAATATAACTTTTAAGAGGATCAAATTCTAAGGAGATGTATGTGAATATGAGGTACTTATGATCATAGTCATGGACTCTTAAAGAATTTGAGGTGTTATCTATTGAATATTGTTGATATATTGACCATGTTTCATCAAGGCGGTAGGAGAGGTCTTGGTCAAGCATAACCGAAAATAAGTTGGTACAACGGGATTCTACTCTTCGTATAACATCAGCTACGAAGGAATATGGTTAAGGGATTTATGGAGATAGGGACCAAGGGATCAGGACAACATAATAGGTAGAAGGATCTATGTCAAAAGTTTGGTTTTTATAGCCCAAAATATGGTGATATGCAAGGATGGATTTAATCGGGTCTTAATTGGTTCCCTATTTGGTCATCAATCTTTGATTGAATAAATCTTATATTTAATCTATATTGGTAGGACAAGATCTCACAAAATCTATTTGAACCATTCCTACTAGGTTAGGGTAACCTAGAATATGTTCTAGCTCAAGCGGGTTGGCTAATTGGCAGTCGGGTTGGTTACTAGGTTCCTTAAGCCAAAAATGTGCCTTTTATGACTTTGTATTTAGGTAGCACAAGAAGACTCAATTGAGTGGCATACTAGTGGCATGTGCATAGTGGACTTCGAGTAGATCACAACCATATTTGGGTCAAAAGATTTGAGTCGAGGTTGGATCTCTAACTGAAGTCAGAAAGGACAATGGCATTATGGTAGGGGTTAAGCTAGCCTTTTTGACTCAGAAATTGCATCATAAAAATAGAGTACAAGGGGATATGTTTTGTGGAACATGATATCTACAAGAAGGTGGAGTCGTCTATGTCTTGTATGTGAAATTTATTGGAAGGTAACAGCTGGTCTCGTGCCCCTAATATTAACGTCACGGTTGGGACACCAAATGATCTAATTGAAAAGTGGGAGTTCATAGGGCACTAATTATCATCCTAATGGAAATCAACTTATCCTGATCAATCTGTAACCTAGTAAAATTTAGAAGGCTTAGAACATATTCACTCCCAATATTTCTTTCTCTTAAAACTAAGGCACGGTTTTAGGATTAATAGGGTCAGAAAATTTTAAATTTGTTATATCGTGCTTGGGCTTTGAGTATAAAGGAGTACTACACAATATGATATATAACATGATATGGAAAATATGAATCAATTTGAAGGTGGTTCTCCGATTTCGAATAGATGGAATGATTGTGTAAATATAGCTTTCATGGCCATAGGTGGTATGGCGAAATAAGGGAGACATTCTGGGTATATCTTCTCTCAAATATGAGCATTTGTTTTTCTACATTAAGTGAAAGCGAAAAAATAAAGAGTTCAAAGGAGAAGGAATCAATGCGAATACGGGGTTCCAACGGCGATTGAATAATTCAAATAGAGTTGTCAAGGCAGTTGTAGATGAGTTCATAGAGACACTTATATCTCAATCCACATATGATAATCATAGGAAAAGTGAACCAAGTGCACCAAGGTTGATCAGACCATAATACACCGATTCTAATTAGACAATATGTTAGCGGCGTCCCCAATAAACACATATCCTGAACAAGCTCGATAAATAATAAGCTTACAAAAACTAGGCTGTAATAACGGCATTAGTCCAGATAGTTCAAAATATAGGTATGCGAGATTCATGACTGAAAAAGTGATAAACTGTTTATATTCCTTAAGAGTCTAAGTCTGGCCGGTGTTCGTGCTTATACAGTCATCCTACTGTCTTTTTCTCATGCCTTTGTTGAACTAATGAGCACAGTCTAGATAATCTTCTTAAAGTCCTCTATAATGGGTTGCAAGGACCAATAGAATGATAGGTTATGAGGCATACTTCCCAACTATAAGAGTTCCATTAGTAGGGTGCTTGAGCATTATACATGCATACCTCGTAGTCATCTTCCTAACCTTTATTAAGCATGGTAGGAAATACGAATTACGGTAGAAAGGGATCAAACAAGAGCAAATAAATGTTGTCAAACGAGAGTTCGAAAATGGAATTCAATGGAGGGGATCAAGTATGTGGATGAGATCCTAGACTCTAATCCTGTATGCAGGCTTACATCGTACAGTAACATAACCGAAGTGATAAACCCGACCTCCATGGGCCCACCATAAAAACATGTAACGGCCCAGTCCCAAAACTTGGGACTAAGTACGTAGACATGCCAGCTGCATACATACGAAGTATACTCTAATATATGGAAACCTCATATTATACATAAGCTATAAATGCAGTTAACCAAGACAACTAAATTTCATCCACCAAATAAGAGAACATAATATAATCAACTACAAAATTTGTCATTTATACATGATTGGGCGGAGACAAATCCACTACCAACCATTTAAATGAGAAGGATAATACACGGAAGAAAATACGAAGATAAAGTAGCAAGTCGACCCAATTAGGGCAATCCTCTGTGAAGGAATGGATAAGATCAGACCTTGGCTAGAACACCTGCAAATATCATAGAAGCATACACCTGGAGAGATCACCAGGTTCTCAGAGGGACGTAACAAGATAAATGAAGAATATGCCATAATAAATTGAATATATAATATTCATAAGCCACAAATAAAGTAAAATGGTCCCAATCGTAACAAGGTTCAATATCTCACCATCGAATAGTGGACTATGCTACAACCAAACAAGGACAAGGATAGCACACTATACCGCGATGCGACATTGTTCCAAGCTACTAATGGAACGGGGGATATGACATTTACTAGGTTTACCTAACCATTATAATGTGTTTATGCAGTTAAGAACAAACCTTTAGTTGCATAAGCACTGGCTGTAAACAAGAACTTGTATAGTCCCCTCTTGGGCACCAGTGACAAAGTGCATAACGTTCAAAAACGTCAATAACCAACCTGATGGGGTCATCATACTCTTATCTCCAGCGGAGCCGGGTTACAAGGAAATGTATAATAGAAGCCCATACGACAAGGAAATGTTCTTCCCTCTCTACGCACATATCCAAGTCAAATCCACATGTACCTCTACTAACTGCTAAGTCTCCTAGCATGCCTTTATTAGGAGTTAGACCTAACGCATGCGCACGGGTGATCAGCCAAATGTAAGTACCTCTATATGCTACTCATCTCACACATATTTTATGGTATAACTGTGTCAAGGTTTATGTAATATACTACAGATGGTAGTCCCTTAACTCTAGGTCCATATGCATAACTTAAAGTCAAGGAAGAAATAGGCTAGCACTTGCATCATGTATCACGAAAAACAAGTAGGTAATCAACTGAAAGAACTAAAAATAAACAAACAGGAATAGCAATAAATAGAAAATAAAGACTAAATATAAGCATAAATATGGCAAGATATCTTGCCTGAGGTTGTGTGCAAAAGTGCTGGATCCAATAGCTCAAACCAGCAAATCGATGAAGCAAGAAAGCCAAAATCCACGAACGGCTCGGGATGCTGAAACAAACATAAAAATGTTCTCGATGTAAAAGATATATCTAGAAAATGCCTGTCCAAAAGTCCAATTCTGGAATAGAGACAAAATTATAATTTCAGGTCAAAACGATGTCCGTCGTTGGACCCGTTTTGTACCGAAATATGTGCCAATATATATGGTCTCTAAACTCGTCAAACTATATGTCTACGGGTCCAATTTGGGGAGATGAACCCAACCGTATGTCTAAAGTTGGATTTCGGCGGACCATGCACCATTTTGCCCATTGGAGCGGGTCGCGGGTCCGCCAAATAGGCGTTCCAGTCGACCTTCTCAGAATCGGGCCAAACTTGGCATACATGACCAAAAAAATGATACGGTCCTGCTGGCACAAGTTTTATCTCGATTTGACGAACATGCACAAAGTAATTAAAGAATTTGCAAAGAGGCCGATACGGTAAATTTTGACGGATACGCATCAAATTCATCGCGCACACGCAACCAATTTGAATTACGTCAAAGCCCACACGTCCGCAAAATTGATACGCACCTTTTGATGCTTTTGGTTCGTGACAACATCAACCGGATTGTCGGAACAGACCGTATCGGGTTTTTTCAATATTTTTAAAATAGATTTTTTGTAAACTTCAACCAAATTTTAAACAGAATATAACAAGAAATAAAATAAAGTAATTAATGGGTTATCATCTCGGTTAGGTTGTCTAAAACTTTCTTCAATTGGATTTCTAAAATTCCTGGTATCCTGGTCGTAAATCGACATCAAACATGGGTGTTTGGGACAGTTTCTAACGTTCAGAAATCGAGTTTTTTTCTCCATTTTGGAACTCGTTTTTCGTCGTGCACAAAGTGAAAGAAAATAATCTACTTGAAGGACATGGGACTCGGATAGGTTGGTAACATACCATCGAAGACGGTTCAAAAAACCATATCCGGGAGACGGAGAAATCTATTCGCGAAGTTGGGCTTATAGTTGCTGCAACTGCTTTTGCTATTGTTGTCGCTATGCTGCCGTCGAGCAGCTGCTGCATGCCCGGCCAATCGGTCGGCAGCCTGAGGCGGGGTGACGGCCAGGGGAGGGGGTCGTCAGGGTAGGTTAGGGTTTCGATTTTTTTACGTTATATATATATATATTATACATATATAATATTATATATATATATATATATAATAAACGGCCACGACAAAAATGGTTGCAGCCCTCAGGTCGGGTGTAGCCCCTGCACCTCTATTCCCACGGGAACAGGCCGTAGGGGGGAGGAAAGGTTTTTTTATTTTCTTTTTATTTTCTTTTTTTGTTTTTCTTTTAAAAAAACAATAGATAGTATATATATATAATATATATATGAATATATATATATATATATATATGAATAATATAGATATATATAATAATATATATATTATATATATATATAATAATATTATATATAACGGCCACGACAAAAATGGTTGCAGCCCTCAGGTCGGGTGTAGCCCCTGCGGCTCTATTCCCACGGGAACAGGCCGTAGGGGGGAGGAAAGGTTTTTTTATTTTCTTTTTTTGTTTTCTTTCTTTTAAAGAAAACAATAGATAGTACTTTGACTAAATAAAATAAAAATAAATCCTAATTAAATTCTAATTAACTATATTTTTAAATAAAGCTATACACAAGATTTTATAAAAAAGGCATATATATATTCTACTTAAAATCTAATTAAATACATTTCGAAATAAAACTACACATAGGACTTTATTTAATAAAAAATCAATGTATTCTAATTAAAATCTAATTGAATACGTTTTTTTTCTAAGAGTTTAAATAATTTCTACTATGCCTAAACATTGTATATATAAATATTGATCATTAGTGAGCATATATAAAATATTTATAATATTTAATAAAATCTTATATTAGAATCACCATGTACAAAACCTTGTCTATTACAACTGAAATACTAACTAAATATTTATATACTATATATGGAAATACATAATATTTATAATTGCCAAATTTCCCAAATAGTAAGAATTTCCAGCACTAAAATTTGCTCCAATATATTTCGTAAATTTATTTAAAAAATACCTAAATATACCTACCATTTTAAAAGCTAAATTAACTTTCAAGGCTGTTTATAAATAATGAAAAATAATATTTAAAAATTTGAATACTAATAAGTAAAAATATGGGGGTTTACATTTAAAAGCTAAAGTTTAAACATTCATTCGGTATAAAATGTTTTTTCGAAGTATGTTTCTTTATGGATATCACCATTTGTCTAGCATTGATATCCATCCTTAGGCATGTGTTATAGAGTAGGCCTCCAGAGATTAGGTTCTTTGCGTAAGCAGGTATATACTTACGTCTTGAAGCGTTAGAGACTTCCTTGAAGTCAGCTTCAACACCACCGTCCCGATTCTTGCACTTCAACTTGTGCCTGGTTCACCACCGTAACACTTTCAGAAGTTGGTATGTTTGTAGTGAACCATTCCTTGCTTGAGCAGACATGGCAGGTGGCACTAGTGTCTACCACCAGTCAGGGTCAGTCCCCATAGCAGTGACCTGAGCAATCATAGCAATTACGTCAGTAACCATGGAAATCTTAGTAGGGTCACCTTGCTCTGATTGCTTGGGCTTTGATTTGACCCTTCTTGCCACATTTGAAGCAAGTCACATGGGACTTTGGCTTCTATTACTTGAAAGAAGTCCCCTTCACTTTCAGATTAGTGAGGTCCTTCTTTTTGTTGTTGGAAGTCGCCTGCTTTTTCTTGAATTCCTTCACTACCAAAATAAGTTATATTGGCGACGAATATAGCGACGCAAGTCATATACGTCGATAATATTTGTGAATTTAGTGACGTTGTATAAAACGTCGTTGAACGTCACTATCAGCGACGTTTAGCGACCGTTAGTGTCACACATTATGCTTTGGAAAGCTGATGTCGCGGTCTAGTCGCAGAACGTTGCTGTTTTGTTTAACTCAGCGACATTTTACTACTCCACATTAGGGACGTTGCCAATTTTTTATTGAATAGCGACGTTTAGCGACATCCTTTGTGGACGTCGCAAAAATATTTCATATAGGGTTCCACCCGATCGATATTTTATTTTTTTTCACCCAAAATTTTCAATCTTCCGCTCCCAAAATTTCTCTCCCCTTTCTCTCTCCTCTCCGGGGACCAAGTTTGTGTGGACCAAGTTGGCGTTAGCTATCTATTTGGACAGAGCGTCCACCTTTAGTTGAGCCCTCATCTGGTCCTCAACATAAATTTCTTGTAGGGGATCTTCCAAACTGATCTCCAGTTTCTTCCTATGCATATTCGCATAAAATTTGCTCCACATAGCGGAGAGCTTGGAGACGGTCCCTCCAACAAAAAACTTGTCGTTGAGGGGCATCCCCTCATCTTCAAATTTCTGACACATCTTCAGGAATTCCTTTACTTGCGACAACATCGTCTTCTCTTCTTCAAAGAGTCATTTGTGAAATTTCTCGTCGATAAATATCTTGCTCCTGTTCTTAGCATCTTCATACAATTTCTCCAACGATTCCCATATCTCTCTAGCAATGTTTTTCTTAGACTAAGATTTTGCCAAGTCCTCCATAGCGTTAAGAATCAGTAGCCTACAGAGGCTATTTTCTATTCTCCAATTGAACTGTTAGTGGTAGCAGCAGCAGCAATCGCGTTCGCAATCCCAGTTTCTGGAACTTTCGGTTCCTCCTCAGTTAATACATGGTCGACGTCTACGAGTTGAAGATTGAGACTAACCTTCCTCTTCCAGATTTGATAGTGCTCTCTACCGAACTTCTCTAACTTATTAAAGTTGGGATCGAGGAGTGCAGCACGAGAGTTTTCCATCTTTTAAATCTAGCTTTGAGATTGTTATTCCCGGGACGTGATTTTAAGATAAAAAATTAATTTTATTGCAACACTTCGAGGAAGGTGCACAAAAAAGATATTGGAGGATTCTTAGAGACGAAATCAAATGTATGACTTTAAAGAAGGCACAATTGATTTTCGTTGTAGCAGCATCGAAAAAACCAGCATAAAGTTTCTGATTAGATAAAAATCTCGTTCACAACGAGAATTTAAGTGGCAAAGAGATGAACAGAAGGAAAGAAAGCCTGCTAGGGTGATTGATCACCGGCGCTCAAAGCTAGATTCTCCCCATACGAATAGCTTCCAGGTACCAGCAAGTTCAGAGACAAACTTTTGGAACACTCTGTCGAATGCTTTATTGACTCCTCAGATGGACAAAATGGCGCACGCTTCTCTCTATTTCTCCCTCTCTGAAATTCATAAGGAATTTTCTCTGAATGAACTTAATTCATGAGAGAGAGAGGAGAGATCTTATATAGGCACGCACAGTAACCGTCCAGTATATAAAATGTTCGGGATGTGGAAGGAACCGTTTTCGAATATTTCGTAACCGTTCAGATCGTGCATGGATACAACAACGATAACTGTGCTAACTTTGAGCATCGTTCCAACTGCACCAAACTCACACAACGTGCCAAATATACCAAACGCACACACCGTGCCAAAATACACCAAATGCGCACACTGTACCAAACGCAAAAAATATGTACATCGTGCCAAACGTGTATAGCACGTACTGCACATACCGTGTACCAACTGGCATACAAACGGCAGCATGAACGGTCGTACAAATTGGCACCCAAATGGCTACGCATACTGCAGTACAAATAGGCACACGAACAGCAGCAAGAAAGGTTCGCACGATCGACAGTATGAACGGTTCGTACGAACGGGTGCGCGATCGGCAGTACAGAGGCTCGAATAATGAGCGCAACTTAAGTGTATTATGCGCCTAGCAACGATGCTGACATGCTAAGTACAAAGTGCGCGAACAAAATACCATATCACACCTAATGAGCCCATGAGTCCGAGTCCGAGTCGCTAACCCCTACGGGGCTTAGCTCTAATGGAATAAATTCCAAGAGCATGACAGAAAGCATTAATGCTTCAGTATTGAGTTAGCCTTTTTTTCTACTAGAAAAACACTCCCATATGGCACCCAGTGCCACTCCACACCATATTTGCATCTCAAAGCACAAGCAAGCTTATATATAGAGATACAAGTCATTTGGCCTAGGCAATGTGGGACTATTCTTCTAGTCCTAAAGGCCAAAACACAACAATGATCTACCAGAAACCATGGAGTATTGGAAGAACACATTAGTACTGTATATGATGAAAAATAGGCCATTCTACGGTTATCTACGTGCGTTCGAACACCGAGTATGGCATCCCAAAGGCGCTATGGATGTCTTCTCACGCGAGAATGGATTCTATTTCATTAAATTCTCCCTCGAGGAAGACCTGGAGCGGATCCAAGAAAATGGTCCATGGACGTTCTATGGCAGGGTAGTGGTACTCAAGCGATGGCTTCCTGGATCCAACCTTGAAAAAGATCGGCTAACTATAGTGCCTATCTGGAAACGATTACCATGGATATCACCGCAGTTATGGAGTATCCCCTCCATTATAAAGATGGCGAGTATAATTTGGAAGCCTATCTGTACCGACTTCCCCATGGCCCATAGACAACAGTTGTCTTATGCTAAGATTTTCGTCAAAATATTAGTCATTGGATAGCTGCCAAGGAACATAGATAATTCTGCCTTATGGGGATTGGATACAGCAGGAGGTTGAATACGAATGGGTGCTGCCAAGCTGCGAGCGTTGTAAGTTCTTTGGTCACACACAAGACTTTTGCCAAGATACTATAGGACCTGCAGTAGCTGGTTATACTCAGGGATCACAAGGCACTAGGAAGGAGGCCCAGGAAGAACTGGCAGACCAAGCTACAACTAATGATGCACAAGTAGATGAAGAAATAGGTGTGGAGAATGAATATAGCGTAAGAACTATTGCCCAAGAATACTGGAAGGGATTGGCAGCATCCATGTTGGGCAAACGACATGGACCAGAGGTGAACACAGTAGTAAATCGACCCCAATCAGGCCATAATAGTATTCGGAGATATCAGGTAGTAGGTTGGGTAGCGTTCCTAGCTTGGCGGCGCAACAACAGCAGGAAGTTGGGATAGAAAGCAGAACAAGGGACCAGGAGCCCAGAGCCAAAAAGGATGGCTAAGGCAGATGGCTTCAAAGCCTCTTCCCTCAATCATGACGACCTATATAACAAATGTAGATATCCCTACTGACATATCTATGTTAACCAAGGATAATCCTAGGTGGACAAGGCATCTAAAGAATTGTCGAAGACTTCTACTACGGTTGAAAGCTAGGAAAAGTAGGTTCAGTTTAATAAGGCTCTACCACATTGTCCTAGAGAGAGCCAATGACACATTAAGGACTCCTGACCAACTCAATAAATGTTTGTTGTCTCATGGAATGTCCAGTGTGCGAATTCTATTAGTAAATGGCAAGAAATCATAAATGTCATATAGAAAAACAAATGCTCTATTGCATTGTTACTGGATAGTAAGATTAAGTTCCAGACCAAAATCAATAAAAGGTTGTCGTATCAGTGGGCAGCTATGCATAACTTGGATTTGTGTAGGGTGGCACGAATCTGGATGATATGGGACATACAAGTTTGAACTGGCCAGGTACGATTCCTATCCGAACAATTGATAGTAGTATATTTTTCTAACAAAGGAGGCTTAAAAATTATAGCCAGGGCAGTATATGGACATAATGATCGAAGAGAAGATTCCAGCTATGGAAAGATATAATCCAGATATCAACAGAGGTGAACGGTAGCCTGCTACTATTGCTAAGTGGCGACTTTAATGCTATGCTTGCGGAGGACGAGAAAAGGGGAGGAAGACAAGTCTCAATGGAAATTCTGGCCGAATTTCAAATTGCCTACTAAGCTATGTACTACATTACTTGTCCAGGATGGGCCACCTATGGTCGTGGAGTAATAGCTCCGCCATTAACCCAATTGTGTGCCAACTTGACAGGGCATTGTGTAATATTACCTGGCTGGAGGTTTTTCCTGCAAGTAAAGTAGAGGGGCTTCAATGCGGCACGAGTAAACACACCTATATTAGTGCATCTACAAGAGCTATCAAGGAGTTACAGGAGGCCGTTTCGATTCTATGACAACTGGCCGGAAATTGAAGGATATGTGGAGGTTGTATCTTACGGCTTCCTACATGCCTTCATTGGCAATATTCAATAGTATTTAGTCCAAAGACTCAAAATTGTGAAAAGAGATTTGAAGAACAGGAACAAAGAAGACTTGCTCACATACTATTTGTAGCCGAACGAGAATTAGCTGGTATCCAGAAGGTGCTACAAGTCGACCCTTTGGACTCACTTCTGGCAGGACATGAGGTTACAATGCAGCAGGAAGTACGAAAGCTCCGATAACATGAAGGGTGCGGCAACAGCAGCATGCCAAGTGCCAATGGCTTAAAGACGATGATCGATGTTTCAAGTTCTTTCATGCCATAATTCAAGCTCGATAATATTCAAATACTATTGGATCCCTGATTGATACTAGGGCACAATCTAACCGATGATAAGGAGATAGAGCAGGCAACAGTGGCATATTATCAAGCACTCTACAATCAGACTAACTACACCTCAGAGTTTATGGAGATCATGCAAGCACTTATATCAAAAGAAGGTAATGGTGTCTTGAGAAGACTGATCTCTTCGGAGGAAATTGAGTGTATTATTAAAGAAGCAGACCCAAATAAAGCACCAGGGCCAGATGGGTTCAACTCTATTTTCTTTAAGAAAATTACGTACAGTTGAAGCATCAAATTCATCAGTGGTGGTTAACTTCTTCTAAACTGGTAAATTGCTTAAAGAACTCAATCACACTTTTCTTACTTTAATACCGAAGAAGGAAGAAGCAACAGTCTTGGGGGATTTTCGATCGATTGAATGTTGCAATTTTCTATACAAAATTATTACCAAGTAATGTGTAAGAGAATGCAGAATATAATACAAAGCTTATATCAGATAAAATCAGACGGTACTCATAAAGGGGAGATCTATTGCAGAAAACTGCTTGCTCGCTCATGAAATGATTCGGGAATTCAATAAAGCAGGAGGAAGGAAATGATGCATCAAACTTGATCTAAGGAAAGCCTATGACATCGTGAATAGGGACTTCGTATGCGCTGTACTTCTCAGCAGGGATTTGAGAGCTGGTGGGTAGACAGAATCAGGACCTGTATATCTACATCGACATTCTCGATTCTGATTAAAGGACAATCGCACAACTTTTTTGGTAGCAATCGGGGATTAGGACAGGGAGACCCACTCTCTACTTATTTTTTACTAGATGGAGTACTATACTTGTATGATGGACGTAGCTATGCACCAAAGGCACATTGTACCGCTATATAAAAGGATCACGCCGTGGGTGTCTCACCTCATATATGCAGACGACTTGTTAGTCTTCATAAAGCTGGCTGAGAGGGGGATTTTGGTCTTGAACAAGCTACATGATGATTTCGGATCGATGTCCGGTTGTTCTTAAACAAGAAGAAAAGTCGTATTTATTTTACCAGAGACTACCCTCACCAAAAGAACTTGTCAATGATGCTTGCTATCGATCGGGGGCTTCTATCGGTTAGGTATCTCAGTTTACCGCTGTCAATAAACTATACATGGGATACAGATTGTCAACGGTTGGTGTAATATGTTCAAACAAGATTGGAAAGGTGGCAATCACAACTGTTATCCTTGGAGGGTGCTACTAGGACTTGTTAGAGCAGTTATATTAGCAATCGCTACTTATTGGCTTCAGGCACTATATGTCCCCACAAACACCATCCGAAAAATAGAAAAACTTTGTGCCAACTTTGTTTGGAGAGGAGGGCTCCACTCTATCACCTGGGAGGACCTTTGTCGAACCAAAGAGGAAGAAGGTGTAGGCTTACAATCACTGCGGGTACTCCGAGAAGTTGTAATGCTTAAATTGGCGTGGCATTTGCTGGAAGGGCGGTCTAAATGAGCCTAATAGACGAGTAACAGGTATATGAAGTCCAAATTTTTTTGGGTACAACCGTTGGACAATAATATTTCAGGTACATTTAAGGATGTACTACGGCTACTGCCATCGCTGAAGGAGAACATTAGTCATGCCACACATAATAGGCTCTCCCCAAGCCTATGGATGGATCCATGGCTCAACCATTAGATCCTTCTTGACAGACTAGGTTGGCCTACATATGAATTGATAGGAAGCAGGGAAGGACTACACATACTTACATAATGGGACGTGGCACGTCGAAGCCAGATAGATCGGACAATGGTTTGCAGAGGAGTTAACACAATCCCAAATTAAGAAGACGTTGCAGGTGACAATTGGTGTGGGAGGGTTCTAGCAATGGAGACTTTTCTAGCAGAGTGGCATATGAGCAGATGCGGTCGCACCAAGAAAAGGTCGCTTGGGCAGAATTAGTATGGTCTAAGGGGGCGCTACCAAGAGTAGCTGTACTTACAAAGCAATAAGGAACCTCCACTTAACGCATGATAGTCTGGTATTTCGGCATCCAGATTCCATGTTTTTATTGTGTCCTATGTGAGAGCGATATGGAGACGACGGATCGCTTGTTCTTTTAATGTCCATTCACAGGGAATATGGCAAACTTGTCGGGGCCACTTGGGCATTACATCTGTAGGGAGAGACGATTTACATGTTGTCTTTGAGAGATTGTAGCAGTCAAAAGCAAAGGACAAATTGAGTCATTCGTCCTCGCATTTACCTGTGGGAACCGATCGTTCTCGCTTGGGCATGATATCGTACAAGTCTGGTATTGCACTTGTACATGGCAATGATGGTACATAATTAATAATCTTCAAATAGGAACACATCGTAGTGACAAAAGCAAACAAATTAAAGATAATAAGGATACTCTTTCTTATTGAATAAAACACATTATCGATCTGTAGTAGCGAAAATAAGCAGATAACTTGAAGTCACACAAAGATATGTAGAAATAATTGTCTTTATTGATAATTAGAAATAAAGTACATGACTTGCATATAATGCAATGTTTACAACACATCTCACTGTACATTTATAGCCAACTGAAACTCATGCCATAAGGCTTACATTTGATACTTGATACATATACTTTACAACTGGATATGTTGTCTTGGCTTACAACTCACTAGTACCACTGATTATAATGTTCTATATATTATGTCCTTTATAAACAGAAGACATCATCTTTTACAAGGAGAGCTTCTACATGTCCAACAAATCTTCAATGCTGTGGGACTGATTAAGCCAAATTTCATGTACAAAACTTTCCAAGCACGAGCACCTAAAAAGAGTGCCCACAACGTGGGTCAGTACATCATCTATGTACTGGCGAACAGAACTAGCCCACTCGCCTAAAATGATAGTAAGTAGTCATCTGAGCAAACATTATTAGAGTAATCTTTCTATTTGGGGCCTAGCATCATATTACAGTTCGTATGCAGTATCATATTGAAGCATGTAAACATATAGTAGCTTTGTTCACGAATGAGCAACCGTAACTCATAGCCAACATGTATTCTCACAATCTACTTGTATAGCAACTTGTTTAGCAGTGTTCATGGCGAGGCATCATATAGCATACTTGGTGTTATCATGTTGGGCATCATTGTAGCATATTAGCATTAACATCTTAAACATGTTATGGCAATTCATATGGAAATGCAACATTTTAGCATCATTCGATTAGCTTGTTAAGCGGGAAAGTTGAACTAACAAGTATGATGATCATATCACATTTAAGTGATTTCTTACCGATAGCTGACTCCCCCCGTACCTGCAACAAATATAGGTTAGATGATTACTTACTCTGCATGCACAAAATATTTATTCGTGTGCATCCTGACAACATGACCACTGGTGTTAGTGCACCATTTATGACTTGCCATATAGGATTTTGAAGGGTATGTGATGCACCGTTCATCGAATTGTGAGCCCAAATAGATGTTCCGATACCACGTGCCACCAAAGCAATAATATTTTCTCCTAAGCCAAATCGGTCCCCAGGGCCCTGGGAACCATCCGAGGAAACAATACCTTGTATACAAGTTGTCCATGACCATGAGAATGCGTGTCCGACTCGATATTGTTCGAAGTCACATTGTAAAATATTGAAATAAGTAAAGACAATAATTTATCATCTCATATTTTCAAGTCATTTTCAGCGACTTATTCAATCCAATCGTTACCTTCATTCTACTTGGTGATCTCAGCGATCCCAAGCCTCATCATTCTCATTGTATTGATTCATTCATTTCTCATTGAATCAATTCATTTCCAACATTTCTACATCATTCCTTTCAACAAGGAACCAATAGCATTTTATTTTTCAGAGAAGGGACATTTATTATTCTTTTCATTTATAAGAACGTAAGCAGTATTTCATATCTTTGTAATAGTTAACAGAGTGTACATGGTTCAGTGTTGCATTCATATCTTGGTGTCAAATATGTAGCCAGTTCATTTATCAGGTATCATTTACAAGGCATCTCATTATTCAAGTGTTTCACTTGTTTCAGCAACGTTAAGCATATGGGATATTATCAATTCATTCTCAAGCATCAAGTCACATTAGCAGTTCAAGTATTATTCATTCAGCAGTTCAATGTTCATGTGTTATTCATCTCAATATTAGCCAATAAAGCATCTCTATTGTTTTAGCAACTAAAGCATCACAGTTTAAGGGACAAAACATAGAAACACGGTACTTCATTTATTAGGCATTAATGAGTAGGAGGAAGGGACAGTTCCACTCACTTGTATAAAGGGTCTTCCTATTCCGATCACCATATTCCCATTAGACGCAGCCCCACCAGCGAGCCACGTGTCAAAACTCATACCAGCCGGATAAATCAGAATACAACAGCATTCTCAAATCTCCTGATTTTTAACTCAAGTCACGGTCTAACATTCTGATCGCATCCAAAACCAACCAAATGCCTCACGCGGAGTGGACATTACATGTTTGGCGGGAACAAATAGACGTATATTCGAAGGAATGGCTATGTCTATGAATGACATTATGAACAATATTGAGAGCGACTCTAGGTGTTTAGAGGGTTAACAGATGCGACCAACTCTTGCTCTGTACATAGCGATTGTATGATGTATTTCTACTGACTCATTAATAAAGTATATATATATTTTATATATATATATATATATTAAAAAAAAAAATATATATATATATTTTCTACTGACTCATTAATAAAGTATATATATATATATATAAATATATTATATATATATATATATATATTTTATTTTGATTGTATATATATATATATATAATATATATATATATATATATATATATATATATATATATTATTTTGATTGTATATATATATATATCTTCTTTTTTTTGATTATATATGATTTTAACACATATGGAGCACGTGTATCCCATATAAGTGGTCAGTTTTACTTTGGCGAGTACTTCATAACAAGCTGCCAACTGATGACAATATTCAAGCTATGGGTTATCAATTAGTATCGAAATATCACTGCTGCTCAGTTCCAAGTGTGGAGACGGTGCAACACATTTTTTAAAGAAGGCGAGTTGGTCTCTCAAGTTTGGCGCTTGTTTAAGGCTGATTTTCAAATCATCTCAAGGAGGTCGGATTTTACTACCTGGTGGAGGAGACCGAACATGCACCTTAAGGAGATTGTAGTTGGGGCGATCTGCTGGGTAGTATGGAAAAACAGGAATAAATGGCGCTATGAAGAGTATTCTTATTCTGTGGATCAGCTAGTTCACGAGGTTCATCGACAGATTGGGAAGGCTCTGGCGCGTTGCAAGCATCATCGATCTCTTCCGAATACTTGGCAACATAGTGGAATTGGCTAGATTTTCCTTGTACTTGATGTCCTCTTTTCTCAATAAGCTTTTAGTTTTTTGTGAAAAAAAAAAAATAAAAAATATATATATATATATATATATATATATATATCTATATATAATATATAATATATATATATATATATAATAATATATATATGGAAGCGGATCAAAAGCCCCCTTTAGAAAATCCCCTAAAAACCCCCTCACTATTTAATCTTAAATTTAATGTTAATATTAATGTTAATGTTAATATTAATGTTAATGTTAGTATTAATGTTAATATTAACTTTAAATACAAAAATTAACATTAAACTTAAGATTGAAATTAATATTACATTAACATTAACATTAACATTAACATTACATTAACATTAATATTAACATTAACATTAAAATTAATATAAAAATAAATATTAATATTAATATTAACATTAATATTAATATTAACATTATGTTAACATTAATATTAATATTAACATCAATTTAAGATTAAAGAGTGAGGGGGTTTTAGGGGGTTTTCTAAGGGGATTTTGATCCGCTCCCATTCATATATATATATATATATATATATATATATATATATATATATAGATATATATATATATATATATATAACAAGCTTCTTACAAAAATATATACTCCTTACAAGCTTCTTACCGATCCAAACGGATTACCACAACAACTTGAAAGAAGAAACCCTATTACGGACTCTGAAGTCCAAGAGATGTCTAGAAGAACTACTCAAAATGATCTCCCTTCACAATTTCCTCCAATCCTATTTTTTCTCTCTCAAATCTTATAACCTTGATATTATTATTCTTTATCAACTTGCAAGCATCAACCTTTTTATAAACCCTTGCATGAATTAGGGTTACCATATATTGGAAATATAATATGGAAGTCCACATATATGGAAAGTCCAATATATATCCATCATATGTTCAATGGAAATCCAATCATAACTGAATTGCCATAAATTGGAAGTCCAATTATATGGAAAGTCATATGAAAGATCCAATCATTATATAATTAAAGTCAAAGATGGAAATCTAATATACGACAATCGATGCATTCTCCGAGCTTCTTCGACACACGGATGGTGCTCATCGCACTTGGCGGTATTCTTCACATAGGTTGGGAACCAAGCCCCCACTCTAATAAATCTCTCCCTTCTCAACCAGATAGAGGAGCCCGTCAAACCTACGGTTCGTCTTACTTTGTATCGAGGGTGAGTAGCATCATCAGTCTGCTTCACTTTGAACACACATTGATTCTTCAAAGACTTCTTGTCCTTGGCAATCGTACAAACTCATAAGTAGAGTTTTCCCGTAAGAAAATCATCTCCTCCTGCAAAGCCTGCATCCACTCCTGCCAGTATTTAATGTCCATAGACCCGCAAAACTTTCAGGCTCTCCTCCGTCAGTCAATAGCACCTACTCACCCGGTGAGTATCTCCTAGATGGTCTATGTTCACTATCGCTCCTCCAATAGAATATTTGGTGCTGGATGTATACGAACAACATCATTCCCTTCAAAAATTGTAATGCCCATTCATTTCTGGAGCACGGATACGGCTAGCGGCCGAATGGCCGAGTCAGAACCAGATATGGAAAAAACTTTACAGAAGAAACTTTTCCATGATCACGGGAGAGTAAATTAAGATCCTTTCCTCGTTATGGATTGGACTCTTTAGAAATGATATCCAAGATGCAGTGGTGCGCTTCTTGGGGAAAGAATTCTATATAAGAGTCGCTTGCCCCAAGATCGTTTCCCGGTTGGTTTAAATGTCGCTTTTGTTGTTGGTTTTGTGTTGCATTTTCGTAAATATTTTCGATGAATGTTTCATGGTTTACATTCACTGTCTTTGCATTATATTGAATCACTGAGAGAAAAAGAAGAAGTTGAATCTTTGTTGGTGCCAATACAGGTGGTGACCAAGTGAATCGTGCTTGATGTTGCATGGAAGACCTCTTTCTCTCAGCAACTCACCAACAAATGAGTGGCTTTGATCCTTTGACGATCCTTAATCTTCACGCTTAACAAGGATGACTTGTTATTGGATATGGTGCTTAGTAAAAGATGCTTAGTAAGTCCCTAAAAAGATAATGAAAGATAAATAATCACATAGCTAGCGATATTATTTGAATCATATGTTGAATTAGTTATTATGGCAATAAATATTGGGCAGGTGAAGTAAAGAACCAAGAATTGGATAGTGAGTATATCGGCTATGGCTCGAATGAAATGATAACACAGATGTTTAGAAGCATGGCAAAATCAAGTCATGTGTCTCATGGGCCATTCAACCCATGCGCACACTAAACCATATGCTTAAAAAAGCCAGCCTATGTTGTGCCTAGATGGTCATACACCTAAGACACCCAACAGTCACTTCAATATTTAATACAACACTGACAACTGCGTCAGATGCTAGCTATCAGTTAGAATATGGTGTAGTATATGCCTCGAAACATGTGCAAGCGACGTGCATGATAAATAAAGCGCCAACATGATTCCAGCACCCGAGCCGCTATGTGCCGCCATGCGCCACTATTACCATACTGTCATGACCCGCTCCCACTTTTCGGGATACGAGTGTGTGTCCAAGCCAGCCTACGCCGCAGAGTCGACAGTAGAACGTTGTATAGAACACAATGCTCATAATCACAATAAATGCTCATTCATAAAATTAAACTAATTTATAATTTTCACAAGTTTTATATTTGCAGAAAAATATAAACTTTTATAATATTGGAATGATTACAACTCATCTATCTAGCTAATCTCTAGGTTTGGCCTGTAATTATTACACCTGTCTTCCCAATGCTAAGCGTAGTCGCGGCTAACTTGAAAAATGTTGGGTTACCCAGTCAAGATGGAACGAGTACAATTCATTGAATTTCCAATATATGAAACGACTATAAAATAGAGGTTAGCATTTAAATATATGATTTGAAATAAATAAGAAAGACAGAAGAAAACTACACAGAAAGTTGGATAGTAAATGAAATAATAAAAGAAAATACTCTCTAACTGACTGAAGTACCTTTGATATGTGATCGATCTAGGGAAAATTTCACAACACTGTCTATGATGTCTAAACACTATCTACGTATCTACTTTGTAATAATAAATCACTGTCTACGATGTCTACTTTGTATAATATAACACTGTCTACGATGTCTACTTTGCAATAATAAATCACTGTCTAGGATGTCTACTTTACAACAATAAATCACTATCTACGATGTCTACTTTGTAATCATAAATTACTGTCTACGATGTCTACACTGTATAAGGTCAGATCATACATCCTTGGTACTTCTCCTTTTCGACACGACAAATATGATAAAACATGAAAAGACGACAACCACATATCTGATGACTAAAATGAGATATAATAATCAATATCGAAAACAAATAATAAAATATACTCGCCTGGGTCCTTTGTTGGTGAAATCGATAATATCAACCACTCAATGTTCCACACAAAAGTACAACTACACAACAGTCTCCGAAGGCTGAAACAATATTACCAAAGTGTTCAAAATAGTCAAATTAGCTAGAATCGCCTATCCATAAGTTCAATTCTGGATACAGGAGCAAAACGGTAATTTGGGATCAAAATGGTATCCGTCGTTGGACCCATTTGTACCGAAAAGCATGCCAGTATCTACGGACGCTAAAGTCGTCAAACTATATGTCTATGGGTCCTATTTGACGAGACAAATCCAACCGTATGTCCAAAGTTCGATTCTGGCGGGTCGTGCACAAATTCGTCCGTTGGACTGGTCGCGGGCCCGCCAAAATAGCGTTCAGGTCGACCTTCTCAGAATCGGACCAAACTTGGCATACAGGACCAGAAAAATACGGTCCTGTTGACACAAGTTTTATCTCGAGACGACAATCATGCATAAAGTAATTGGCTAGTTTATAAAGTGGTCGATACGGGGTATCTCGACGGATACGCCTCGATTTTGCCGCGCACGCACAACGAATTTGAGTTTCGTCGGATCCCACACGTCGACAACATCCATACGCGTCTTTCGATGCTCATGGGTTACGACCATGTTGTCCGATTTGTCATGACGCACGCCGTATCGGTAAGTTTTATTAAAAATTTACAGTTTTGAAAACGAGTTTTTTTTAATCTTGGGGAACCGATTTCTTGGCGCATAGTCGATGAAATCGGATTTTGTGAAATGGGTCTTACAACCCTATAGGTTGTTTCGGACTGTCATTAGTTGGTTTCTAAAATTCCTAATGGTTGGTTCAAAATTCGTCTTCCAAACGAGGGTGTTGGGACTATTTCCTGTTCTGTTTTTGAACGAAAATCCTTCGACTTTGCGTCGATTTCAAGATCGATCTAGACAATTTTAAAAGAGTCTATTTGAAGAAGGTTGCAGAGTTAGGGTTGTGTCCATACCGGTGTAATTGGTTTGGATATTGGTCAAGCAAGCAAGACGAACGCACGTCTCAAAGTTGGCTCAGAACTAGCTGCTACCCGCTGCCTCTCTGTTTGTGTGCGCCCTATTTGCTGCTGTGCACACGACTGTGTGGTCACGACGGCCAGCCAGTTAGCGGCGGCTGGGTGGTGGCGTGCGCCTGAGGACAGGGGTGCTGGGGTTTAAGGTTTTGTAGGAGTTTTGCACGAACTGCACCCTCCTTTCTCTCGCGATATATTAATATAGGTGTGTTTTAGTTTTCTTTGGACCCAAAGGGGTCGGCTCTGCCACCCTTTAAATTGGCTGGCGCCTTGGGCCTGTGGGGCCTTGGGCTCGATTTGAGCTTATTGTTCCCGTAAGAGAACAATAGGTTTTAATTTATTTTTATTATCTTTTTTTCCTTTTATTTACTATATATATGTATATATATGTGTAATTATATACCTATATATAAGGCAATACATATACAGATATGTGCCACCAAATTGCAAGAAAATTCTAAAAATATTAAACTGAATAAAATACCTTATGAGTATTTTAAGTATAATTTTTGAAGCAAAATACCAAGGGAATATGAAAATATTGCTAGTTTTGTTTTATAAGTAAAATCATAAATCTATTTACTAGATTATTAAATAAATATTGAAATATATGATATAAACTATTTAAAGAAAATATTATACAACTTATAAAAAATAAGAGGGGGTTTACATCCTACCCAACTTTTAAAAATTTCGTCCTCGAAATTAAAAAAATCTTAATATATATATATATATATATATATATATATATATATATATATATATTTATATATATATATATATATATATTTATATATATATATATATATAAATGACGAGTTTACATGCGAAGGGAGAGCAAGTACGTCCAAACGTAAACCGATTTCTGAAACGATGGAGAAGGGTTTTACCACAGGAATCCAAATTTACGTCGTATCCTACGAGTTTGGGTATTCTTCCTTCAAGACTCTACCCAACTTACAGAAGTTTGCTAACAGTGTAAATCGTCATTACAAGACTCCTAGAAAAATAAATCCCAGGGAAAAAATTTATATAAGAATATTGGCACTCTTGTCCACAGTCACGGATCCTAAGGGAAACCTGGATATTGCTATAGCGTTCTTGGTCAATAATTACTTATAAGAAAATTATTACAATTTAATATTGCCTCTCCATGGGTCATGCTTCCAACAGGCTGGTAGGAATCTTTTGTTCGAATAGAACTAAAATATATCGGTTCAAAGGATTTTGTGCTTCGCCTAACTAAGAAATAATTTTAAAGAATTTAGGGAAAAGAATTCATGGGCAAAGGGTGAGGTCCATACTAAGTGTTGAAACCTTGCTATAGGATATAAGTGTTTGAAAACTTTGAGTCATACAGACTAGCATGTGTGGGTTGGTGTTTGGAGTTGCGTAGGAGGCATGGGCTTGCTTGTGTGGAATGTATACGTCATAGGTGTGACGTGTCTTGTATGGATCATGGGTATCCAGTTTATTTGGGAGAATGGGTTGATATTGCCATGGTTTAAGATCAAAAGGGACAAAAATGGGCATATATAGTTTGTTCTAAGGGAATATATCATATATATGGTGTAATTGAAATGGAACACAAGAAGGTGTGTTTGTGTGGAACATGAATGTCATATGTGTAGAGTGGCTCATCTAGTTCATGGTTGTGAATTTTATTAGAAGGTGAAGGTCAATGTTGTGCTCCAAATATCAAAGTCATGGTCGAGGGTATCAAATAATACGGATAAGAGTGGACGTTCTGAACCACTGTTTTATTAGTTCAATTGGAGCCAATCTATCCTAATCATTTGCTAATTCAAAGGAACCCTACATTCTTAGGAAGGCTTGCCAATACTTCAGCAACTTCTGTTCTTGAATTTCCATCCAAGACACGATTCTATGATAGAATGGATTTGAAGTATCAAGGTTGCTATCTTTTACCTTGGTTATCTAAAGGCACGAGCAAAGGGATATAAAACGCAATATAAAAATCGTATCGTAACTTCCGAATAAATGGTAGAATAGTTACGAATGTCATCCTATTCTAGGAGAGAGAGTATACTACGTCCAAGGTACTACCTAACTTCTAGGATTTGGTTAATCGTAGAAAGCACAGTAACAGGGCATCAAAGATGGTCAATTCTCGTGGAGATGTATGAGGATATGAGATACTTCTAATCGTAGTCATGGACTCTATAGGAAGCCAAGGTATTACTTACTTAACATTGTCCATATATTGACTATGTGTCTTCAATACAGTAGGAGAGGTCTTGGTCAAGCCTAACCGAAAAAAGTTGGTACAACGAGATTCCATTCATCGGATAACATGGCTACGAAGGAATATGGTTAAGGAATTTATGGACGAAGGATAAGTGGACCATGAGATGAAGCCTACATACTATGTGTAAGGATCTATTTCATCAAGTTTGGTTTTTATAGCCTAATTATGGCGATATACATGGATGGGTTTAACTAGGTCTCAATGGGTTCCCAAATTGGGCATCAATCTCTGCTTGTAGGAATCTTAGGTTTTAATCTATATTGGCTAGACAAGATCCATAAATCAATCTAGACCATTCCTTTTAGGATAGGTTAACCTAGAATAGGTTCCAATTCAAGTGGTTGGGCTAATTGCCAGTCGGGTTAGTTAACTAGGTTCATAAATCCAAAAAATGTGCCTTCTGTTACTTCTGCGTTTAAGTAGCAAAAGAAGACTCAATTGAGTGGCACACTAGTGGCATGCGTGTAGTGGGCTTCGAGTAGATCACAGCCGTATATTGGTTCGAAAGATTTGAGTCGAGGTTGAGTCTCAAATTGATGTCAGAAAGTATATCGGTATTACGGTAATGGTATTAGTTAGTCTTTTTGACATGAGTCGTGTCATGAAAATAGACTACAAGGGAACATATTTAAGTGGGACATGATATGCCTAAGTGAAGGTGGACTCATCTAGGTCTTACATTTACAATTTGTTGGAAGGAAACAACTAAACTTGTGCTTCGAATATCAATATCATGGTAGGGGATACCAATTTATCAAAATAGAAAGTGGGTGTTCATAAGGAACTTAATTTATTATTCTAGTGGGAACCAACTTATCCTAATCCATCACTACTACCAGTAAATCCTAAATTTAGGGGGCTGACAACCTATATATTTCAGGAATTTATTTCTCAAAATTAACCAAAGACAAGGTTTTATAATTAATGAAGTTAGAGAAATTCAAATCGCGATCACGGTGTAATAGATAACGTGATACATAGATATGGATTAAGTTTGAAGTTTATTTTTCGATTTCACATAAAGGGAAAATGATGGTGTAATAGCTTTCTTGGCTATTAGGGCATGGCAAGCTAAGGGGATAATCTATGTCTATATTCCCTCAGATGCAAGTGTTTGTTTTCCTGAAGTAAGTAAAGGGAGAAATAATGAAGAGTTCAATGGATAGGGAAACAAATACGATTATGGGTTCCAAAGACGATTGAATAATTCAAGAGAATTGTCAAGGCAGTTGCGGATGAGATCTTAAACACATCTATATCTCAAACCACGTAGGTTGATATACGAAGAGCGAACCAAGTGCACTAAGATTGATCAGACCATAATACACTGATTCTAATTAGACAATATGTTAGTGGGCGTCCCCAATAAACATATATCCTGAACAAGCTCGATAAAGAATAAGCTTACGAAAACTAGGCTATAATAGCTACGTTAGTCAAGATAGTCCAAAATATAAGTACACAAGATTTATGATTGAAGGAAGGCACAAGTAGTTCAAGTTCCATGAGAATCTAAGCCTTGTCCAGTGTTTTCGCTTATATAGTCATCATATTGTCTTATTATCTAAGGCCTTGGTCGACCAATAGGTTATGGACCTCTAAAATATATATTCTAGGTAAACTCACTAGTGTCAGTCAATTACCTCATTAATAGGTCACAAGGACAACGGAATGCTAGGTTGGGAGGTATGCTACCCAATTTATATAATTTCCACACAATATTGGCGTTGAATCAATGGACATACAAGTCATTTTCATACACTGATATTATCCGAAAACTGTAATCATGTCTGAAGTCATTTTACTTTGAATTTATGTCTCGCCAGTGTACACTTGGTTATAGTAAACCCTTGATTTCGTGACTCAAATATGATATACATTGGATATTTTATTTACTCTATCCAATATTGACATAAAGGTACTAATATTGAAATATGACAACTAAGATATAGTTTTTAACAATATTCGAAAACTAATGTTTATTTGAAATAATATCAACTTTAGGGGTCGTGTCTCGCCAGTGCGCTGTTGGCTGCAGTGACCCTGTAGTCTCCATAGCTCGGATAATTGGCGACAGTGCGCTGCTGTCTTGCTATCGTAAGTTATCAATATTATTCCTACTATATCTCTAAGAATTTCAAAGAATTTCTAGAAATTCAAGCAAGTTGATCATGATAGAAGATGTAAGTATCTGTCCTATAAGTCTCAGTCCTTAAAAAAAAAGGTTGATCAGGAGGGAAATAACTGAAGGCAATAGAAATAAAAACATCATAATCTTTATCTCGTGTACATTCAAATGATTGAGGAAAAACTTTGCATATAAACTAATTCCAGATTCGTATATGAATAACATAATCAAAAATTATAAAAATAATTCCTTATGATAAAATAGGTATTTAATAGACAATTCTGACTTATGATATGAGGATTATATCTAAAGAGGGCAAAAGAAAATTGAATAATTTACCAAGGTTAGAGCATTAATCCTAAGAAGGCTAACTTACCAAGTGAATAGTCTACCTATATTGGGTCATATCATCAAAATGTAATAGTGTGTCTATGGGGATCTGTCAAGCTATCTAAATTTAATAACTCCTTATCTAAATTGTATGGCCTATATAACAACCTTAACTACCCAACGGTCAATTTAAATAAGGGACTCCTAGTCCTAGTCCTAGTCCTAGTCATTCTCTTAAATGAATTTAACCCTAACCTGTGAATGAGCATTTGCTAGTCGCAGGCTCACAATAGTACGACTAACTTAAGTACTATCACGAGTTCACATGATTTGCAAAAACAGACATACATGGGCCACCATAAAAATTTATTACGATCCGCTCCCGCTTTTTGGGATACGAGTGTGTATCCAAGCCAGCCTACACAGCAGAGTCGGCGGTAGAACGCTGTCTAGACCATAATGGTCATAATCACAATAAATGCTCATTCACAAAATTAAACTAATTTATAATATTCATAAGTTTTACATTTATAGAAAAATATAATCTTACAAATATTGGAATGACTACAACTCATCTATCTAGCTAATCTCTAGGTTCTGGCCTGCAAGTACACCCGTCTTTCCAATGCTAAGTGTAGCCGCGACTAACCTAAAAAATATTGGGTTACCCAGTCAGGATGGAACGAGTACGATTCATTGAATACAGTTCAAATATATGAAAATGACTATAAAACAGAGGTTAGCCTTTAAATATTTGATTTAAAAATAAATAAAGAAAGATAGAAGAAAACTACATAGAAGTTGGACAGTAAATGAAATAACAAAAAAATACTCTGTAACTGACTGAAGTACCTTTGATATGTGATCTGTCTAGGGACAATTACACGACACTGTCTACCATGTCTAAACACTGTCTACGATGTCTACTTTGTAATAATAAATATCTGTCTACGATGTCTACTTTGCAATAATATAACACTGTCTACGATGTCTACTTTGCAATAATAAATCACTGTCTACGATATCTACTTTACAATAATAAATCACTGTCTACGATGTCTACTTTGCAATAATAAATTACTGTCTACGATGTCTACACTGTATAAGGTCAGATCACACATCCTTGGTACTTCTCCTTCCCGACAGGACAAAATATGACAAAATATAAAAAGATGAGAACCACATATCGGATGACTAACAATGAGATATAGTAATAATCAATATCGAAAACAAATAACAAAATGTACTCGCCTGGGGTCCTTTGCTGGTGAAACTGATAATATCAACCACTCAATGTGCCACACAAAAGTCCAACTACACAACAGTCTTCAGAGCTGAAAAAAAATGTTACCAAAGTGTTCAGAATAGTCAAATTAGCCAGAATCGCCTGTCCATAAGTCCAATTCTGGATACAGGAGCAAAACGGTAATTTGGGATCAAAACAGTGTCCGTTATTGGACCTATTTTGCACCAAAAAGCGTGTCAGTATCTATGGTCGCTAAAGTTGTCAAACTATATATCTACGGGTCTGGTTTGACGAGACAAATCTAACCGTATGTCCAAAGTTGGATTCCGGCTGATCGTGTACAAATTCGTCCGTTGGATCGGGTCGCGGGCCTACCAAAATAGCGTTCCGGTCGACCTTCTCAGAATCGGACCAAACATATACAGTACCAGAAAAATGATACGGTCCTATTGGCACAAGTTTAATCTTGAGATGATGATCGTACACAAAGTAATTCACTAGTTTGCAAAGGGGCTGATACGGGGTATCTCAACGGATACGCCTTGATTTCGTCGCACACGCATAACGAATTTGAGTTTCGTCGAATCCCATACGTCGACAACATCCATATGCGTCTTTCGATGCTCATGGATTTCTACCACGTCGTCCGGTTTGTCGGGACACATGCCGTATCGATAAGTTTTATTAAAAATTTACAATTTTAAAAACGGGTTTTTATTAATCTTGGGGAACCGATTTCTCGGTGCATAGTCGATGAGATCGAATTTTGTGAAATGGGTCTTACAGACCTATAGGTTGTTTTGGACTGTCATTAGTTGGTTCCTGAAAATTCCTAATGGTTTGTTCAGAATTTGCCTTCCAAACAAGGGTGTTGGGACTGTTTCATGTTCTATTTTTGAATGGAAATCCTTCGACTTTACGTCAATTTCAAGATCGATCTACACAGTTTTAACAGAGTCTATTTGAATTAGGTTGCAGAGGATAGGGTTGTGTCCATACCGTTGTAATCGATTCGGATATTGGTCGAGCGAGGAACACGAATGCTCGCCTCAAAGTTGGCTCAGAACTGGTTGCTGTTGCTGCCGCTGCCGCTCTGTTTGTGTGCGCCTTGTTCGTTGCTGCGCAGGTGACTGTATGGTCGCGGCGGCCGTCCAGCCAGCGACGACGAGGTCGTGGCACGCGCCTGAGGCCAGGGGTGCTGGGGTTTAGGGTTTCGTAGGAGTTTTGTACGAACTGCCCCTTCCTTTCTCTCGCGATATATTAATATAGGTGTGTTTTAGTTTTCTTTGGATCAAAAGGGGTCGGCTCTGCCACCCTTTAAATTGGCAGGGGGCTTGGGCCTGTAGGGCCTTGGGCTCGATTTGAGCTTGTTGTTCCCGTAAGGGAACAGCATGTTTTAGTTTATTTTTATTATCTTTTTTTTCCTTTTCTTTTACTATATATATCTATATATATGTGTAATTATATACCTATATATAAAGCAATACACATACAGATATGTGCCACCAAAATGCAAAAAAATTCTAAAAATATTAAACTGAATAAAATACCATTATGAGTATTTTTAGTATAATTTTTGAAGCAAAATACCAAGGGAATATGAAATATTGCTAGTTTTGTTTTATAAGTAAAATCATAAATCTATTTACTAGATTATTAAATAAATATTAAAATATATGACATAAACTATTTAAAGAAATTATAATACAATTTATAAAAAATAAGAAGGGGTTTACAATACGCATTGAAAGTTCTTGACTAAAGACAAAGCAGCTTCGAAGTACGAGTTGATAGCCAATGTCAGCACATATGTCAGCGTAATCATTACTCATTATTGGTTACAGCCATGCTATGTCACATGGCTTGTCCGAATTTACCCTCGCATGCACCCCTAAAGCCATGCACCCAGACTTGCTATGCGCCCCTATAAGCTATGAGCCAAGTCTACCTCGGCGCATCTAGATTATCATGTTCCAATAGAACGAGATCTTTGAGTCATCATCACGCGCCACATGTCATACAACTCAGTCATGCCTATGACGGGTAATAATAGCCCAAGATCTCAATAACCACACTATCCCAACCACGGCCACGTGGCAGTCAGCTACGTCATACGTGCACAGTTACAACTGCATTCTGTTCAGAAATGCTATGTAGCAACAAAAATCTTGCACAAAGCGCTCCTACATGCCAAAATCCATGCACGCATCGCATATGCGCGCATGGTTCGATTTCTCTAGATTGCTATAAATAGAAGGAGCCTTCTTTTATTTTAAGCCCCATCTACAGAGAGTTTGAGCATCAAACCGAGAGAGCCGAATTGATGTCCTTCTTGCTGTTGAGCAGAGACTTGTAAACCTTTTTCGTCTTGTCGGATCATCAACGGAGGGAAGGAACCAGCTGTAGTATTCGATCTCCATTATCATATTTTTTTAGACTCAAAACTTTGTACTTAGAGTTCTTGTTTAGGAGTTTTTGTACTTCTTTTATTTATTTAATATAAAAGTTTGTTCAACTTTGTTCTATGGAAAACAAGATGGTGACTCTGTTGGGAACTTTCTTCTCTACTAACGAGAAGGTGGTGATGTAATCTAACAAAAATTTGCTCGAGTCCTCTCAAAGGATGTTGGTATTACGCTTCGACCAGCAAGCTTTTCAGGACCTACTCTATAAGGACAATGCGAGTCCTTCGAAGAGGCTAACAAAGTTGAAGAATGCCCGTCGTACTTTGGTGCCTAAGGCTGCTATTGTCATGACCCGTACCCACTTTTCGGACGCAAGCACATGAGCAAGCCAGCTACGTATCGAGCGGACTCCAGCCCCTCTCGAATACGTAAAGGCTGTCAAGGCTATGGTATACTACCAAATCATGGTAAAACAATTCTATATCTCAAATCCACAACAAGTATACGAAACATGAATGAACACTATGGGTCATGGTCTGCAGCCTACTAGCATATATGTCCGATGAGACTCCAAGAAATATAACAAGAGTCTCTAAACTGAATCAATAAGCAAGATATCTGATGATAAGAAATGTAAAGCATGAAAGGATAACAAGGTAGAATCACTGACAAATACCTGAATCATACAAGCAACATCGTAATCATCTGAAATCCCAAGAGTCATAATCATCTGCCATCCAGAACTGCAAACTATCTCCACGTAAATCACTAAACCTGAAGAGATCATCAGGTCCTCAGGGGACATAGCAAGATACATAAAAACATGCCTATATAGTAGTTTAATCAAGCGTGAGAATATAAACAGGATATAAACAAAGAACGACACTTAACATGGCAAGAGACTACGACCAAACTGCTAACAAGTGAATAACGACAAGTGGCTACTGACAGGTGACTATGAACTGGAATACAAGGACAACTACACGTAACTGAACTGCTGGATGAACAAGTGAATACGAGATCAATGGAATACCAAACCCTCGCCCCGAGTGGACTCGCAGGTTTGAACTAATCACTAACCATCGTCTCGAGTGTGGACTCTCTGGTGCAACTGATCAACCCTCATCCGGAGTGTGGACTCTCTGGTTGAGAACAAAAATGATACAGAGAAATAGTAGTCCAACAACACGTACTTGTTCCAAGACACGACTTAGTCAGGGTACAGGTGAGACAAGGTAAAACTCGGTCAAGACACAGGTAAGTACTGCTCTAGCATAGACTATAGTGTGAACAAGCTGGTATACTACACTATCAAGTCAAACAAGATAATAAACAGGTGAACATGGTATGAAAAACTAGATAAATCAAGTCAACTAGGAAACCAACGATAACATATAAGATCTATAGCAAATAGATTATCTAGTGATAATATAATAATAACATAAAAAAACTATAAACATGAAATTAAACTGTAGAGGAATGCAAGGTATCTTACCTGGTGGTTGCACGTAAATCTACAAAATGTCATCAGCTGATAAGCCATAAAATCCACATCATCATACTGTCTCCGAAAGCTGAAACAGACATTGCCAACATTCTCAGAATAGTCAAATTGGCTGGGATTACCTGTCCTTAAGTCCAATTCTGGACACAGGGGCAAAACGATAATTTCGGATCAAAATGGTGTCCGCCGTTGGACCCGCTTTGCACCGAAAAGCGTGCCATGGTCAATGGTCTCTAAAGTCATCAAACTACATGTTTACGGATTCGTTTTGATGATACAAATCCAATGGTATGTCCAATTGTGGATTTTGGTGGGCAGTGCACAAAATCGCCCGTTGAATCGGATCGTGGGGCCCGCAAAACGGCGATCCGATCAACTGTCTCAGAATTGGACCAAACTTGGCATACAAGACCAGAAAAATGATACGGTCCTGTTGGCACAAGTTTCGTCTCGATCTGATGAACGTGCACAAAGTAATTGAGAAATTTGCACAGAGGTCGATTGGTGAATTTCGACGGATACGCATCAAATTCGTCGCGCACACGCGACCCATTTAAATTCCGTCAAAGCCCGCACGTCCGCAATATCCGAACGCACCTTTTGATGGTTACGGTGCATGACCACGTCGCCCGGATTGGCGGGACGCACGTCGTATCGATGAATTTTCTAGTTTTTGAAAACTATTTTTCATTTTTTTCTTGATTTTGGAACTGCTATAAAACATAATATAATCCATTAAGGTAAAAACTAAAAGCAGGGTTTCCATCATGGTTAGGTTGTCTACAAACGTGTTCAAATGGATTTTGAAAATCTTAATTGTTCTGTCCACAATTTCCCTTCCAAAACTCGGTTTGGGTTGGGTGCTGTCCTATTTTCATTTCTTTAAAAACTGGATTTTCTCGAGATTTTGACCCCGGATTTCTTGTGATCTGGTCGCCTAGATCAAAAAATATTTCATAGGGGTCGAAGGCCTATTTGTCGTGTTTGCAAAGTAGCAATTATTTTGGACATTGGCAGCGAGGTGAAGGAGAACTATCCTTCAAAGTTGAGCCATTGCAACTGCTATGCGGTGCTCTGTTTTCTCTGTTCGCACGCTGCTGTCGCCGTGGTCGGTCGACGATACTCCGGCTGTTGCGCGCAGGTGGCCGATTGTGCGCACGGGAAGTAGTGGAATGGAGGAGGAGGCGTTAAAGTTAAGGTTTTTGAGTATCCCCTCTCTCGTCGATATATATATAGTATATATATACAGTCGAACCAATATATATACAGTCGAACCAAACAGAGGTGGACGTTCGGGTTAGCTGAGATCGGGCTAGCTGCTGGCTGGCTTTGGCTGAGCTGATATTGGGCTGGGCCGGGCTCTTGGCTGGGCTGCCACTCCATATTCTATTTCTATTTTCTATTGACATATATAAACTCTCTCTCTCTCTCTCTATATATATATATATATATATATATATATATATATATATATATATATATATATATATAAACTCTCTCTCTCTCTCTATATATATAAAAAAAAAATATATATATATATATACATATATATTTATATACATACCTATGTATAGATATGTGTACATATATTTCTCATCTATCTATAATTACTCCAAAATTTCCTACATATCTAGAAGGATATATATATATATATATATATATATATATATATATATATATATATATACATATATATACACATATAAAATATAAGCACAAGCCATATAAAATATATATATATATATATATATATATATATATATATATATATATATATATATATATATATATATATATATATATATATATATATATATATATATATACACATATAAAATATAAGCACAAGCCATATAAAATATATATATATATATATATATATATATATATATATATATATATATAAGCACAAGCCATATAAAATAATATTCGTTCATAAGTAACTAAATACTTAATAAAATTTAATATTTATAATAACAATAATAATAATCGTAATAATGATAACATATAAGAAAATCAACGATTGTTGTAAATCCAAAGTCGGTATAGTCTAGAATCCCGAAAATACACAGGTAAGTCTAAGGAACTAGTTATCATACTTATATTTCTACTTATTAAATTACTTTAGAAAATAATCATTAGGCTATTAAATTACGTACAAAAATGCACATAAAATTCATATCAACATGAACGTCTTTGGACGCACTATACGTCTACATGGGCGTCTTTGCACACGTAACATCTCTACACGGGCTTGAGCTCGGTTCGGGCCCAGTCCGGACTAGTTTGGTATAACCAAATTTCCTAAAAGTCGAGATATTAATAAATAACTAACTAAACCATTTATAGGGATTAACTCACAATTTGGCATGATTTTCTTAGTTAGAACACACCTATGGTTCGGTATTCCCCTACCATGGCTAAACACTAGTCAAGGCACGCCACTGTATTATCCGAGCCATGATTCCTAGTCGTCTTGTACTTCAAAACTCAACCATGGCTAAAGTCATCCACCGTAATAATTAACTAAATAATTATCTATAAAAATCTAAAAAATTGCCATTTAAATCAAATAAATAATAATAATATTTCAAAAAAATTTGGGAAGGGAGGCTACAAATCTATCCACCTTAAAAATAATTTCGTCCTCGAAATTCTAATTCATAACTATTTCCTTAAAATTCAAAAAGAAAGTCTACTTTTACCGAAATCTCCCTAAATTTAAATTCTCAGAACATTCTATAACTCTCTCTAGCCATTTTATAACTCCGAATACTTGAGGACTTCTACCCACTTTTGGTTACGCTACTCCTTAAAATACAGTCACTAAAATCTTAAAATCTTCTAACTAGTGGCTAATAATTCTACCGAAAATACCTAGGATATATGATATCTTTGATCCCTCATAGCTATAAACAAACAAAAATTCAATAATTAGGCAATATTATACTATAACTTAAAGATTTCTGATGAATTCTAGACAGCACGATCATTCATTACCCCAAAATAGGAAGTGACAAGAATCAAGGATATGGGAAGGCAAGGAAAAAAAAAAATCGAGAACAAATATGAAATTTCAAGGACAGAGAGAAATTTCTAGAAGAATTTTTAAGGCAGTGTGGATTGAGATTTTTTAAGGTTTAGTCACAGTCGCAGGCTCGTATCAGCATAGTTACGTAACCGATACGATATGCTCAGACCTGCATGGGCCACCAAAATAACTTATCACGACCCGCACCCGCTTTTCGGACGCGAGCACGTGAGCAAGCCAGCTACGTATCGAGCGGACTCCAGACCCTCTCGAATACGTAAACGCTGTCAAGGCTATGATATACTACCAAATCATGACAAAATAATTCTATATCTCAAATCCACAATAAGTGTACGAAACATGAATGAACACTATGGGTCATGGTCTACAGCCCACTAGCATATATGTTCGATGAAACTCCATGGAATATAACAAGAGTCTCTAAACTAAATCAATAAGCAAGATATTTGATGATAAGGAATGTAAAGCATGAAAGGATAACAAGGTAGAATCACTGACAAATACCTGAATCATACAAGCAACATCGTAATCATCTGAACTCCCAAGAGTCATAATCATCTGCCATCCAAAACTGCTAACTATCTCCATGCAAATCACTAAACCTGAAGGGATCATCAGGTCCTCAGGGGACATAGCAAGATACATAAAAACATGTCTATCTAGCAGTTTAATCATGTATGAGAATATAAACAGGATATAAAAAGGAACGACACTTAACATGGAAAAAGACTACGACCAAACTGCTAACAAGTATCTAACGACAAGTGGCTACTAACAGGTGACTATGAACTAGAATACAAGGACAACTACACGTAACTGAACTGCTGGATGAACAAGTGAATACAAGATCAATAGAATACTAAACCCTCGCCCCGAGTGGACTCGCAGGTTTGAACTAATCACTAACCCTCGTCCTGAGTGTGGACTCTCTGGTTAGTTCACGGCAGGCACCCTCGTCCCAAGTATGGAATCTCTGGTGCAAATAATCATGACAAACACCCTCGTCCCAAGTGTGGACTCTCTGGTACAACTGGTACATCCTTGTCCCGAGTGTGGACTCACGGATGTAAACAGATAAAGATAATCACCCTCGTCCCGAGTGGACTCTCTGGTGCCAAGGAAATAAACACCCTCGTCCTGAGTGTGGACTCTCTGGTGCAACTGATCAACCCTAGTCCCGATTGTGGACTCTCTGGTTGAAAATAAAAACGATACAGGGAAATAGCAGTTCAACTACACGTACTTGTTCCAAGATACGACTCAGTCAGGGTACAGG
>JANAVB010011800.1:6012743-6050274 GCA_029216955.1 Iris pallida
GATATATATAATAATTATTTTTGCTATTTTACAAAATTTCTAAGTTTGTTATTTTAAGCCTTTTCTTTCTAACATTTATTAATAAAAAATTATATTTCATTGTATACTAGAAAAACAAAATTTTGAATAAATAATTATACATACATATCTCATAATTAATTATTAGCTTATTTTTAAATAAATAATAATATATTTTTGAAATTATTATTATAGTATTTTTGGAAAACATATTTTGAAATTATTGTGGCGATTTAAATCTTGATTTGAATTTATGGATTATTTAAATAGTTAAATATTTAAAATTTGATTTATCCCATTTGATTTTAAACTAAAAATTTAAATTAGATTTAAATTGGATTTGTATTTGTATTTGGATTTGATTGATTTTAAATTATGAATTATCTAAATTGGGTTTAAATGAATCCTAATTCTTCTCCAATTGGGAATTCCTACATCCTATAAATAGGCAGGTACTCCTCCAACTTTTTATTATTATTCCACAAACTACTCCATCCACCACAAACAAACGTGCCGTACATCGTGTCCGTGTTCCCCGTCCAAATTCTTATTCTATTATTTATACATATACATTGCTCCTCCTCCGTGCCGACAACCCCGGCACGATATATCAAATTCCAATTTCTAACCTAGCTCTAACCCTAACCCCGTCCCCGCCTGCTGCTTGAACCCGGCTGTATCTCCTTCGTCGTACCCGACCTTCACTCTCGCGACAACCCAGTCATCACCTCTACCCGACTTCCGACCATCACCACCAGGACATAACTAGACTCTGCCATTTCCGGCCGACCATCCCCGGTCGCCACCACCAAAACCACAGTAGGAACACCACCATTAGTACCACACCCGACCAACACCACCGTCGACAGCAACACCACCCAACACATTACCGCCACCACAGACCACCAAAATCCCCAGAAATAAGAGAAAAATAAAACAAAACCGACCTGACCGCCGACCTCTGACCCGTGTCCACCGTCTCCGCCGAGCCGCCAGCCGCCGGTCGCCTCCTCCTTGCCGCGGTTAACCGCTCAGTGCCGCGTCCGCCTTCCTCCTCCCAGATCCGTGCGACCCCACCGCGTGGTCGAGCAAACCCTTCTTCCCTTCCTCCAGATCCCTCCGTCGCGTTCCCGTCGGCTAGCCCAACTCCGCCGCCCGCCGCGCGCCAAGATCGACCACCTTCTCCCTCTCACGCCCGGCCGCCGCCAGCCCTAGTCGCCCGTCGGAGCGATCGATTTCCCCCGCTCAAACCCCCTCTTCGGACCGCCCTCCGTGCGTCGGAGACAGATCTCTCCACCGCCGCGGCTAGCTGAGCTCCGTCGAAACCCTCACGCCGGGAACCCCTCAACCGCTCTTCCCCTGCCTCTTCGGCCGTCGCGTCTTGCCGACCCCCTCCGCGCAGCTCCGACCGAGCCCCGTACGCCCTGCCGACCTCAGCACTCCGCCGCTTGGCCTAGCGCGCCCCAGCGATCTCCTCGCCTTCAATCTCTTCCGACCCTTCTCACACTCATTCTCTCTTCCTCCCTCTCTCCAATTATCTTTCTCTCTCTTCTTTCTTTCTTTTTTTGTTTTTCTAAAACTATACTGATTACTGTTCTCTCGAATGAGAGAACAGCAGCTTACTTTAAAATTCTTTAGTTAATTTAGTATTATATTATTATTATTGTTATTATTATTATTATTATATGATTTTTGTTAACCATTATTATTATTACTATATTTTCTTCTTTTTTTTCCAATTTCATTTATACTAATTCATGTCCTTATCATCATCATCATTATTATTATTATTATTATTATTATTATTATTATTATTATTATTATTATTATTATTATTATTATATTCTTCTACTATTATTACATCAGTATGGTAAAATTTGTATATACATAATATATGGTATTATTTTAATTGGAATACATTATAGATATAAATAATGGTATAATAATGAGTATTATTATTTTTTATATATATATATATATATATATCATTATTTTTAATAATATTATAAAAAAAATATTTTCCTTACTTAAAAATATTATTTTCTACCTATCGTTGTAACTTTAACAAACTTAGCGTTTGTAGTAAAACTAGTTCTTTTAAGATATTAAAATATTTTAAAGAGTAAATTATAGTTTTACGACTTAAAGTTATTTTCACTACTTATAAATATCTCGAGATAGTAAAATATAGTTTCAAGGATTATGAATAGTTTTCCAAATCATATATATGTACTTTTACCTATTTTTCTTTGATTTTTCTTCTTTCCATGACCAATCTCATTATTCCTACTCTATCGCCAATTCTAAACTACCTTATGTCAACCTAACTAATTTGACCCTTCTGGATCCAATGGAACTGTCTGTGCCACCACCCGATGTCACCTTGCATAGTTGTTGTACCGAAGTTGCAGTTCGTACCCCCTTGATTATTGCAGCACACCAGGCGTCCTACCAGGCAAGACACCTTGCCTTTACTGTTTAATTTCGTGCTCAATATCATGCATGTTTTATTTCTTATAAGTTGTTCTTTCAAAATCCTATGTAGTTGCAAATTATTATATTTTAGTATTTAGCCTAGAGTTAAGGGACCACCTTTATTTGTGCCGCATTCATGGGCCGACACTTGTGTACCACGATGTCACGTGTCTCATATATATTCGAACTTACGTACCGACCGTACATCGGTGCATACAGGACGAGCGTTAGGGTATAACTGCTAATATATAAATGCCTAGAAGACTTAGCGGTTATTAGGAATATCGTAGTGTGGATTCAGCACGAGTAGTGCATGGGGAGGGTGAAGACAGTTATTAGGCGCAGGGGCTTTCACACCTTTACCTTCGTCTAGTTGCCATTTGTGACTCAGTCGAGAGCTAGTGGCCGTACATTTATTTATTCTTCTCTAGATGCCACTAGTGCCTCGGTTGAAACACAAATGTGCCGTACATTTACCCTCGTCTAGCTGCCGTTAGTGACTCACCCAAGAGCTAGTGGCCGTACATTTATTTTTTTCTAGATGCCCCTTAGCTCTCACTCGAGTGCTAATGGGCCGTGCATTTACTTTTCTCTAGACGCCACTAGTGCCTTGGTTGAAACGCTAACGCGCCGTGTTTCTAGTCTCGAGAGCCCTTGTGTGGAACGTTGTCTTCAAATTGCATTTTCACATAGAATGGTTAAGAACCTTTATTTGTGTAGTCACATATACTTTTTTTCTGTTGAGCTTTATTTATTCAGTTATTGGCATGATATTATGTGTCTTGTTACGTCCCTCTGAGGACCTGGTTATCTCGCTAGGTGTGTGTTCTTGTCTTTCGCAGGTGTTCTAGCTCTAGTCGTGATCATCGCTATTTCTTCATGGATGATTGCATTTGGATCGTCTTCGCTCGCTCGCCAAATTTATTTCATTCTTCATGTATTTCTTTCCTTGCTTGTTGGTAGTAGATTTGTCTCCGCCCAACATATTGTATAAAGACTTTTCATAGTTGGTATTATGATATCTTTAATTTTCCTTTATTTTGTGGATGAGATTAGTCGTTATGGTTTTTACTATATTTTACAGCTTATGTATTCATACGAGATTTCCATATATTAGAGTATACTTCGTATGAGTACAGCTGGCATGTCTACGTTCCTAGTCCTACGTATTTTGGGACTGGGCGTTACAGCGGCGACTTCTCTCCTCCACCGCCTGACCTCCCCCGCTCCGGGGCGTCGTCCCCGCTGGCTTGGTGATCGGTCCCCTCCTCCGGGCCGGTGTTCATCTCCGGCGTAGGGCCCTCCCTCGGCTTCGCCGCCGGCGGTAACGCCCCCGGGAGCCGCGCTGGCACCGGCCGCCACCTTCCCTCGGGCAACGCGCGCTCCTTGGGCAGCACGCCCTCCTCGCGCTGCGTGCCCTCCTCGCGCAGCGTGCCCTCCTCGCGCAGCGCGCTGCTTTGGATTGTGGGCCCACCCTCGGGCAGTGGTCCAGCCACCCGCCCTTGGGCCCAGCACCCCATGCCCGTCGTTCTGTTTCGAATTTCGAATTCGAATTTTAGTTTTCGTTTTTCTTTTCCAATATATTTTTTTTCTTTTCCAATATATATATATATATATATATATATATATATATATATATATATATATATATATATATATATATAAGCACAAGCTTATATATATATAAGCTTGTGCTTAAAAAAAAAAAATATATATATATATATATATATATATATATATATATATAAGCACAAGCCATATAAAATAATATTCGTTCATAAGTAAACTAAATACTTAATGATATTTAATATTTATAATAACAATAATAATAATCGAAATAATGATAACATATAAGAAAATCAACGATTGTTGTAAATCCAAAGTCGTTATAGTCTAGAATCCCGAAAATACACAGGTAGGTCTAAGGAACTAGTTATCATACTTATATTTCTACTTATTAAATTACTTTAGAAAATAATCATTAGGTCATTAAATTACGTACAAAAGTGCACATAAAATTCATATCAATATGAACGTCTTTGGACGCACTATACGTCTACATGGGCGTCTTTGCACATGTAACATCTCTACACGGGCTTGAGCTCGGTTCGGGCCCAGTCCGGACTAGTTTGTATAACCAAATTTCCTAAAAGTCAAGATATTAATAAATAACTAATTAAACCATTTATAGGGATTAACTTACAACTTGGCCTGTTTTTCTTAGTTAGAACACACCTATGGCTCGGTATTCCCTACCATGGCTAAACACTAGTCAAGGCATGCCACTGCACTATCCGTGCCATGATTCCTAGTCGTCTTGTACTTCAAAACTCAACCATGGCTAAAGTCATCCACCGTAATAATTAACTAAATAATTATCTATAAAAATCTAAAAAATTGCCATTTAAATCAAATAAATCATAATAATATTTCAAAAAATTTTGGGAAGGGAGGCTACAGCTATGCCTCACCCAAAAGCTGAAGGGGATGCGCTCCCTGCAGCTGCCTCAGTGGCTCATGTCTCCAAGAACCCATGCGTTGCTGGAAAGAACAGTACTGACTCCCAAATCAGAAGGGCTATATGCCTCCTTTCGGAGGAGTTCTTCTGCTTCTGCTATGCCTTTTTTGGGGGCGCATGATCTCTTCCTATGCCGACTCCTCAACCCAGGCGCATGGGAAGGAGGAGAACTTGGACTCTAACTATTATGCACTGCAAAGGAAGTCCAAGGTAGCTTGAGCCATGCGTACTCAATCTGCTGCACATACAGCAAACCAGAAGCGTGCGCTGATTGTGATCGTGCAGCGAACAATAAGCTATACAGAATTGATCCAGACGCATGTGTGCCCAGAATGGGTCAGATCCCAAAGTATTCCTGTCACTTGGGCGCTTCTAATGCACTGGAACCAAGCCATGGAGCAAATCTTGTGGTGACTAACTCATGCACCCAGTTGGGTTGTGTGCATGAAGTGGGTATGTCTTACAGTAAGCCTTCCACTAATGATATGGGTGCATCCCATGCTTTGGAACCTGTGTCACGACCCGCATCCAGTGTAGGGACACGAAAAGTGGGTACGTCCAGCCTACATCGCAGTGTCGGCGGTAGAACACTGTCCTAGGTCACATACATCTAACTATTATAAGGTACCTGTACAGTATATACACTCCAAACGGAGGACAATACAAAAATGTACAGCTCAATCACAACTAAGGTAGAAGTACGATAAGATAGATAGATAGATAGATAGATAATAAAAATCACCCAATGAAATACAACAGGAGAAAAAGTCTAAGTGTCTAAGATAACATCTCCACAAAAATCCAGAATAACAACAAGATCCCAAATATAAACATAAATGTATCCAAATGAGACAAGACATCAAAATAAGATAGAAGTCTAAGCTAACTAGCCTAAACTATAGGGGTGACATCCTCTACTGCTGATGGATCCTGCTGAAGGTCCAAATCACTGGTGTCATCTATGGCAGCTCCATAATAGGTAGGGCAAAGGTCCACGTTATCCTCTGTAATATTTTCAACAGGTCCAGTCAGGACATGAACGAGCACAAAATTTTAATAGTTCATATCAAGACAGGAATATAAAGCATACAATAGAGTAAAATATATAAAACATTGAAAGAAAGTACATATAGTAAAAGAGAGAGATAACTATAATGTAAATAGCTACTATAAGTAGAGAACTATCAGTGACTAGTGATGTAGAGTACAAGATAGATATGTGAACATCTTAAATTTGTACATAATTATACTAAAGAGTTTGTACAATGATTATACTACTTTGAAATTGTTCACATGACTGCTTCTACTCCCCCGTACCTCAATCAATACATAAGGATCCAGACAAGTTATGTTATTGTACAATATTTCACATGGAGGCCCATAAACGGGTGCATATGAAGTTATACATGTGGGCTCTGTGAACATGAGAGTACATGAATCACAAGAGTATACATGAATAGTGAAAGCACATGAGTACGTGATGAAAGTGAAACACACATGACATGATGTACCCAATGCTCCCGAGGGGGGATAACATCTCAATGTAAAGATCCATATAGTACTAATCCGTGTTAACAACGTGACAGCATCAAGTAAAGTAATCTAGAGCAAGAATATAAATCCTAACAAGTATGAAATGATCAGAGAATGTATTCGCCTGATATCCTGAGTATCTGGTAAGTGTTGATGTCCAGACAGAGTAGGTGAGTCCTATTTAGAGCAACACAGGTCACAACATATCTAGAATGGTAATACTGAAGATTACAATGCATTCTAAATAAATTCTAGGTCATTCTAGACTAAAGTCAACTATTGGTCAACTCTAGTCAACTCCACTAGTCAATTTAGGTCAACTAAGCCATACTAGGTCCAAGCCTAGTCCAACAAGTCTCACTAAGCCTAACCAAGCCTAGGCTAGCACTCAAACACATTACCAAGCCAAAATGAACCACACAAGTCTATATACCATACCCAAATACATGTATACATACCTACATTACATGTATTCCTACATTACATCTACACATTATATTATTCATGCATTACATTATATACATGCATTCATATATGCATTCATGCCTGCATACAATACCTTGCATCACATTACAAGTACACCTCCTTACATGCGTACACAAATGTATACACTATATAGGCCTATATTATAGAGATTACATATATACCTAGGCTCTACTATATAGACTAACCTATATATATAGATATTCATATATACATTCATACATCTCTACATAAGTTATACATAAATATAATCATCTATATTCATGCTTGCATTCATCATCTCATACATTCATGCATTGCATACTTGGATTGATACATTGCATTCATATTGCACTACATTGTATTATCTAACATGCATACCTATATTGCATTATACCAATATATATATATATATATATATATATATATATATATATATATAATATATATATATATATATATATATATATATATTTATATTTCACTACATTGTATTATCTAACATGCATACCTATATTGCATGCATACCAACATATATATATATATATTTTATATATATATATATATATATATATATATATATATATATATATATTAGAGATCTCTAAAGAGGGGGTGATGAGTGGCATAGCTGTGTATGTGTGTATCATAGCAGTAGGGGATTCAATGTGTTCATGGCAAAATGGAAAGTGTCAAGGTAAAGTGTAAAGGTGTGTACATGGTGTCAATGTGAAGTGGACACGAATGGGGGTTAGATATGAACATACACTAGTGTACATGTGTGTATAGGGATATAGTATACATAGCAGCAATATGTAATGCAAATACATGTAGGTAGTGGGATAGGGTGTCAATGTGAAGTGAGGGGAAAACTGGAATGTGAAGGGGCTGTTCTCAGTTCAGTTCATATGCATTACATTAGTTAGGATACCTACATGTCCATTCATTTCATTCAACATTCACATGTTTACATATCATGTATGTAAAAAGAGGAAAAATGAAATGAAAAGGAAAGGAAAATGGGACAATGGACTGAAATAGATTTATAAAACCAATCTCAGGTTTTGCATACATTCTCAGTTCATACAATCAACATATCAATTAACATAACATATATCCCAATCAAATCTCAGTCTAACGAACAAATTCTAGTTTCACAAACAAACCAAAACTGTGAACCAAAGTGACAATGGGCTGAACAATGTAAAAGAAATTCGAAGTTCATTTTATTTGAAAACCTAACTATTACAACAGCAAACCTGTCACAATCTCAAGAATAAATCCAAATCAATTTCCAAAATAAAAACCTCAACTGAGAACTGAAATCAGTCTATATACATTGCATATGCGAAACCAATTAAAGAAAACTCGAAATCAATAGAAATACATAGTGTAAAAAGGCATGGGCATATCTGACAAGTCCACGTGTCCAGAAATCAGGACACAATGTGTCAAACAGACAAAAGAAATAAGTATCAGTAAACATATTTCGAACATCAAATTGAAACACATCAAATTGAAACCTAATTTCTTATGAAACCTAAAATCACATGTGCACAGGTGTCTAGCATGCATGTGTCAACCCTAGGAACGTTTCCACGTGTCCAGAGACTAGACAGAAAGTGTCCAAGCCAAATACAACACAGTTTCAAAAAATTGTGCGCACACAGGCTCGTGCAGCTATGTCGAGTCCTCGTGGACACGACACAGACCACATGGAGCCACGTGCTCGCGTCTAGAGTGAGTCTAGGTGTAGGGCTACACATTCGAGTCCCTGACATGAGTCCACGTTGTGTCTGCACGCGATACGAAGGCCGTGTCAGAAGCCACTGTTCGCAGGGGTGCAGACAGTATAAGTTCAGTGCAGGCTTATTTTCGTGTTCGACACGACACGAGGTGTCGTAAAACTTGAGGGGTGGCCTGACAGTGTCTGCCCCCACCTCTATGGCAAGTGGTACATGTCCACGTGGCCTACACAGGGAGAAATAAGGGGGTGGTAGCAGGACACGTATGTGCGTGTCTCGTACTACGGTTCGTGTTCGATTTTGGACACGAACATGACTCAAAACGTGCTCAGTGCTAGGGTTTCATGATCAAAATATGAAGGGCTAAAAGTTACTTCAAACAGAATTCAAAATTAACAAAATAAATTTCATTCAAACATTTCATCGAAGACTTATGCACACACACTGATACGTGTCCGATAGGGACACCAAATCAATACAAATTCTTACCAAACTTACTCTACAGCTAGGGAACACCTAGATGGATGCATCTATGGAAAGAAATCAGGATTTAGAGGTGATTTGAAGGGATTACCTATTGAGAGTCAATTTCAATGAAAAAGCCCTAAATTGTGAAGTCCCCTTCCTCAAGCAATGTCCAAATGAGCTTCCCTCCTTGCAAGCTAGCCTCCTTCAACCTTTATTCCAGATTTAGAACCAATTGCAAAAGATTGGGATCAATTTGGTGGAGAAATGGTGAGAAATGATGAAAGGGGGAAGAAATTAGGGTTTCCTAAAGGGGGATTTCTAAAAGAGGCAAGTGGTCATGAAGAGAGACTTTATAGGGGAAAATTAGGTCATAAGTGGCTGTGGTGGCTGGCCAAATGATGAGCTTGGGTTACGGTTTCTCATGGTGGACTTTGGGCCAAGATTTTTAGCTAGCTAGCTCAACTCCTTAGCCATAAGTCCAAATGCAAAACTCTCCCAATCCTCTTATGAAACCGAGCCACACTCAAGTCAACTAAGACCAACTTAAGTTAGATTAGGGTCCCACACCATGCTAACTAAGTCACCAAAGTCAAACTCTAGGCTAGTCTCTAAAGTCACAACTAACAAAAGTCAAAATCACAACACCAATACAATAAATAATTCACAAAAATCAAAATGACCAAAATACCCTTGGACAAAAATGTAGAAATAAATCACCCTAATCACATGGTTAGGTTTCCATGGTCATGGTTAGTCTCTAGGTCAAGTAGTATCTAGGGTTTCACTAGCAAAACACCAAAATCACAAATCACCAATTAAAATAGTTTTTTAAAAGAATTAAAAATTACAAAAAATTATAACATGATTTAAATCTCATTATTAAAAGACTAAAATTACAAAAGTTCAAAATTACCCTCATTTAGAAAAGTGGGTGTTACAAGTCTACCCTCCTTAGAAGAATTTCATCCTCGAAATTAAGATTGTCATACTTTTTCTAGATCAAACCCCCAATCAACCAAAGCCTCTAATCATACAATCATATAATCATATGCGTCTGTCCAAAATCATGAGACTCAGAATCTTTGTCATACTAGTAAGTAAGGCTAGGATAATCATAGAGTCCCCAACTAAGGTACATACCTCTAGAATCATGGTATTTAAAATTTTTGCATTGCCGCATGCTTAGCCACGAAAACCTTAAATTCCCACACCCGAGAAATACGTTCAAAATCTGACTATATGTCCTCACTATGCTAGCTAATATGACTGTAGAAAATTCTAAATGCCATAACTGAGGCGACCTAGCCCATACGACTTATATTGGAAAAATCAAAATCAAATCAATACAGAATACTAAGAATCAAATTTATCGACGAACAAGGAGGTAGACAAAACTTTCGGAATTGAATTTCAAGATAGTTATTACAAGCAAAAGTGGGAATAGAATTGAGAAGAATAGAACCTGTAAGTATCCCACCTACTGAATGCACATCCTCAACTGTCATGGCGAAAGCTCGCCCCTGCTAGCCTCCTCCTCTGGCCTGCTACTGATACTGGATAAACCTCTGTTGCTGAGTCTGCAATGGTGGTCCCCTCTGCTGCCCTATCAGAGCCTTAGCGCCTGCTGCTTCCTGAGTCAATGGTGTCTCGTTCTTGGGACACTTCCTACACTGATGCTCTGCTGAACCACAAAGTAAATACCTGTCTAGGCTCTTCCTGCATCATTCCATCCATGACCCGGCTTCTTACAGAAAGTACAACTAATAGGCTGCTTCTTGGGTGCATGTTGGTAAAGTGTATATCCCTGGACCTGAAATTGCTGTTGAACAGGCCTCTGCTGCTGCTGCTGAATCTGTACGTGAGGCCACTTGGCCTGGCCTCCGCTGTTGCTGGCTCCATGAGCGTCTCGTCCCCTCTTGAGCTTCAGTTCAAGAACATCCTCTGCTGCTAGGACACTGTCACGACCCGTACCCTGTTTAGGGGCACGAGTACGAGGGTACATCCAGTCTACGCCACAGTATCGACGGTAGAACACTGTAAAGGTCATCTAGAATATATAGAATCTAAGACACAATAATATAACCTGTCATCTCTGCACGGAAGAATATAATCACCATTCAATCACTAATCTAAGGAAGATAAGCACGATGATAAAGATAAAGATGAGATAAATAGTCTGAAACAACGCTGAGTCGCAATCACAAGTTCAGAAACCAAGACATAAAACAATGTCCCAAAATAAATACTACAAGTCTCAAAGTATCAAACTGAAATGTAATCAAGACAAAATCTAGGTAAACTAGGTCACTACTGGCGGTGCGTTCTCTACGAGCACCGGGTCCACAGGCTGGTCCTGGTCGCAGGCTCCATCTATGCCAAACCCGTAGTAGGTCGGGTAATTTGTATCTAAATCCTCTAAAAAATAATGGGGGTTATCCTGTCAGGATATGAGCAAGTACAAACACCAACAGCAGTTCCATGTGAATTGACAAATACTATAAGAGACAATTATAATAAAATACAAGATAAAATGTCAAGACTGAAAGTAAAACAGTACAAGAAAACTGGATATCATGTCATGTGTGAGATATAAGATAAAACTGGAATATAAACAATGGAAAGTAATATGAGGTATGATGTAAACATAAAAATAAAGTGCCATGAGATATTAGAGCGTTATGTGATCGTCTTGGGTCAAGATCAGGATGTTCCATTTGACCGGCTATGCACAGGTAGTGTAATAGTATAGGGATCAGGCCGACCAAAATGGAAAGCTATGCATAAGTATAAGGTTAGGCTACACCCTACGTGTGGTGAGGTGGAGCTATGCACAAGTAATAAACAAGTAGGGGTATGATCACATAACCTCTAATAATTCTCCATCCCCGAGTAGTATAATTAATCCAGACATGACAGGTCATGACACGGGATTCAAAGAGCAGGGGGCCAGCCCACTCCTAAATTGGCGTCTATACAAGTACAGAAAACAATATCGAACAATGTACTCATATACCAGGTAAACCGGAAATGACATCTCATGATGAGATTCATGTATACTAGTCCGTGTATCCTCGTGTCGAGAATCAATTATAACACTACAACTGAATCGGATATAGTAGATATCAAAGCAAAAAAAACTATCAAGAATGTACTTGCCTGTTGTCCTGAGTTGAGAAAATCGAAACTACAACCCACTCAATGAGCCAAGAACGGTCAACTCGCACAACTGTCTCCAAATGCTGTAACAAACATTACCAACGTTCTCAGAATGGTCAAAGTAGATAGAAACACCTATCCATAAGTCCAATTCTGAACACAGAAGCAAAACGGTAATTTTGGGTCAAAATAGTATCCGCCGTTGGACACACCTTGCACCGAAAAATGTGCCAGAACCTACAGTCTCTAAAGTCATCAAACTATATGTCTACAGATCCGGTTTGACGAGATGAACCCAATCGTATGTGCAAAGTTGGATTCCGGTGGGCTGTGCACAAATTTGTCCGTTGGATCGAGTCGCGGGCCCGCCAAAATAGTGTTTCGGTCGACCTTCTCAGAATTGGAACAAACTTGGCATACAGGACCAGAAAAATGATACGGTCATATTGGCGCCAGTTTTGTCTCGATATGACGAGCGTGCACAAAGTATTGATAAATTTACAAAAAGTACGGTAAATTTTGACGGATACGCATCAAATTCGTCGCGCACACGCGACCAATTTGAATTTTGTCAAAGCCCACACGTCCACGAAGTCGATACGCACCTTTCGATACTTTCGGTTCGCGACCACATCGCCCGGATTGACGGGACGGACGGCGTATCGGGACATTTTCTCTAAAAATTTGTTTTTGAAAATAGTTTTTTCTCTAACTTCACCAACCAATAACTTTCTGTACAGTGCATGAAATTTAATTCTACAAAAAAGGTTTTAAATCTCTATAGGTTGTCTACAAGTCTTTTCAAACTGATTTTGAAAACTCGCAACATACTGGTCGCAAATCGGCCACAAAGTTGGGGTTTCGGGACAGTTTCTAACGTCCAATAAATCAAGTTTTTCCCGATTTTGGAACTCATTTTTCGTCGCACATGATGCGAATCGGCACGAACTATTTGAAGGAAATTAAAGGTGTATATGTTAGGATCATACCTGACCAAGTGGTTCGCTAAACGACTGAGCGAGGAAGGAGAAATCTATTTCTGAAGTTGTCTCTTTACAGCAGTATTGTTACTGCAATACTCTGTCCCGTACGAGTTCGACTGGCGATGGGCGGCCGTTCCTGGCAGCTAGGGCAGCGTGCAGGTAGTCGGGAAGGTCGGGGTCCTGGTGTTGGCGGCTAGGGTTGGGGTTTTATTAAAAAATAAATCTCTCTTTCTCTCTCTCTCTCTAACACATATATATGTATAGTCGGGGGGTCGAATTTCGGCTGAAAGCCAATGGGGCTCGGCCGCTGCTACTGGTTTTTTAACAACTTTGTGTGTGTGTGTGTATGTTTGGTGTGGGTTGGTGATGGTGTTGTAGCTATCTTTAATTCAATTTTGACTTGGTTTTTCTATTTGACTTTTATTAAACCTTTATACTTTATATATATTTAAATCATATATATATATATATATACACACACACACACACACACATACATACATGCATACATACATACATACACATATTATATTTATTTAAAAAAACTATTTTATTCCCTTTCTATATATAAATAATATATATATATATATATATATATATATATATAGTAACTCCATAAATGGAATAATACCAAATAAATATATATATATATATATACAAAAATCTTAATTTATTTATAAATAAAATAAATATTTTACATTCTATATTTATTTAATATATTAAAGATTTTTATAAATAAAAACTCTATTGAACATGTATATATCTATATCAACAAAATACCTATTTAACTAATAATGTAAAAACACTAACAATAATATTTTAAATAATATTAAAATAATGAAATAATGTAAATGACCATATTACCCCTATTCAGAAAAGTGGGGGTGACAAATCTACCCTCCTAAAAAAAATTTTGCCCTCGAAATTAGAGCAAACTAGCTCAATAACAGTAGCAAGAACAAAGAAAAAAATCTCATGGCTCAAAAAAATAAGGGTAACGCTCCCGCATCTCATCCCCCCTCTCCCAGGTAGACTCTCCTGGAGAGTGATGCCTCCATGCGACACGAACCAAATGAATAACTTGGTTCCGGAGGACCTTCTTATGACGATCCAGAATCTCCACAGGCTGCTCTGGATAGCGGAGAGTAGGCCCCACCTCTAACTCGGAGTGATCCAATACGTGACTAGGGTCTGCCACGTACCGCCTCAACTGTGACACATGGAACACGTTATGGACTCCCTCGAGCGTAGGCGGCATGTCTAATCGATAGGCCACTGTGCCGACCCTTCCAAGAATAATGAAAGGTTCGATGAAGCGTGAACTAAGCTTCCCGCCTCGGCCAAAACGAATCGTGCCCCGTATCGAAGAAATCCTCAGGAACACCATATCGCCAACCTAGATACAAGACAAGGCTCAATATAAGACCCTAAAGCAAACAATCACAAACAGAAGAAAATAAAACTAACACTAACCTCGAACTCTAACGGTCTCCGGTGGCTATCGGCCCAATGCCGCTGTCTATCCTGAGCCACCCGAAGTCTATCCCTGATCAATTTAACCTTCTCTGCTACATCCACCACCATCTCTGGGCCAAGCAAAACTCTCTCACCGACATCGTCCCATGACAAAGGAGTGCGACATCTCCGTCCGTATAGAGCCTCAAATGGTGACATCTCTATACTGGCCTGATAGCTATTGTTGTAAGCAAACTCTACTAGGTGAAGATGGTCCTCCTAAGATCTTTCGAAGTCTAACACACAAGTGCGAATCATATCCTTGAGTATCTGGATGGTCCTCTCCTACTGACCGTCCGTTTGGGGGTGACACGCGGTACTGAACTTAAGCTGGGTGCCCAAGCTAGTATGCAAAATCCTCCAGAAGTCGAAAGTAAAACGAATATCCCGATCCGAGACTATGCTCACCGGAACTTCGTACAATCTGACTATCTGTCGCACATACATCTCTGCCAGCTTCTCCGTAGATAGTCCCACCTTGAAAGACAAAAAGTGGGCCGATTTGGTCAATCTATCAATGATGACCCAAATCGCATCTTTCCCTCCTGAAGATCGTGGAAGTCCAGATACAAAGTCCATAGTGATGTACTCCCACTTCCACTCAGGAATGGGTAGTGGATGAAGCAAACCATCTGGCCTCTGTCTCTCGGCTTTCATCTGCTGGCACACTAAGCATCGAGATACAAACTGAGCTACCTCTCGCTTTATGCCATACCACCCCCTCAGGTCTCTGTACATCTTGTTGGCTCCAGGATGCATAGAGTACTAGAAACAATACACTTTTTGCAGAATCTCCTTCCGAAGCTCTCCACTCGGAATGCACAATCTAGTACCGTGCTTCAGCGACCCATCTTCGGCTAAAGAAAAATCGTCTAACAATCTGGCCTGCACCTGCTCTCTGATGCTCCTCAATTTTATGTCATCAAACTGTGTTGATCTGACTCTGTCCATCAACGCAGACTGAATCTGTAAACTCCACATCTGAATCTCTATGCCCGGAATGATCACCTCGATACCCAAACTATCCAGATCAGCCAATAGATGATTATCTGTCGTCAAATATATAGCGACTGGATACCTGCTCAAGGCATCTGCAACTACGTTGGCCTTCCCTGGATGGTACTGTAAAGAGATATCGAAGTCCTTCATCAGCTCAAGCCAGCGCCTCTGCCTCATGTTCAATTCCTTCTGGGTGAACACGTACTTCAAGCTCTTGTGATCCGTGAAGATCTCAACCCGCTCTCCATACAAGTAGTGCTTCCACAGCTCCAAAGCAAAGATAACAGCTACCAACTCCAGATCATGGGTAGGGTAGTTTTTCTCATGAGGACGTAACTGCCTGATGCATAGGCAATCACCTTCCTGTGTTGCTGAAGAACGTAACCCAAGCCCTTTCTAGAAGCATCACTGTAGATCGTGAAACCACCAGTCCCAGATGGCAACGTCAAGATAGGAGCTGTAATAAACCTCTTCTTCATCTCATCAAAAGCAGCCTGACACTCCTCGGTCCAGACTTACTCCACATTTTTCCTGGTGAGTCTAGTCATCGGCTCTGCAATCCGAGAGAAGTCCTGAACGAACTTTCGATAATAGCTTGCCAGACCCAAAAAGCTTCGAATCTTTGCAAATGAGTTTGGCATGGACCAAGACTCAACTGCTGAAATCTTTTTTGGGTCCACTGAGATCCCATGCTCGGTTGCAACATGGCCCAAGAACTCTACCTTCTCCAGGAAAACTGGTACCTTGACAGCTTCCCATACAGCTGCTCCTTCCTGAGAGTCTCTAGCATAATCCGTAGATGCTCCTCGTACTACTCCGGTGTCTTCGAGTAGATCAATATGTCATCTATGAAGACCACCACGAACTTGTCAAGGTACTGATAGAATATCTTATTCATCAAGTTCATGAATACCGCTGGGGCATTGGTCAACCCAAATGGCATAACTGTGAACTCATACTGGCCATACCGAGTCCGAAATGCCGTCTTCGGAATATCCTACTTCTTCACCTTCAGTTGATGGTAACAGGACCTCAAGTCTATCTTCGAGAATACCTTCGCGCCGCTCAACTGATCAAACAAGTCGTTAATCCTCGGCAACGGGTACTTATTCTTGATAGTGAGGTTGTTGAGTACTCTGTAGTCGACACACATACGTACCGTCCCATCCTTCTTCGATACAAATAGAATAGGTGCGTCCCAAGGTGAAGAATTGGATCTGATGAATCCCTTGTCCTGCAGCTCGTCGACTTGCTTCCTCAGCTCTGCCAACTCGCTATTGTTGATCCTATCAGAAACCATCTCCTGGCTTAGTTTCTCTCCTGGCGAACTTAAACTCTGGCTCTCCCGGCGGTCTAAAAAAACTCTGCCTCCTCTCTGCCTCCTCTATAGTCTATACTAGCATGGTGCCTGCTCAACCAATCCATACCGAGTACTATATCGTAGCTCGGAAGGGATATTACGAGCAAGGATGCACTCAAATCTCGGCCTTCTAGTGTAACTCTTCGCCCCTTGCAAATATTATTGACCAGGATAATGCCTCCCCCGGTCATAATCTTGCAAGTCCTACTCAGTGGTTCAACAATAATACTGTGTCTAAGTGCAAAAGAGACAGATACAAAACTATGCGTAGCACCAGAGTCAAATAAAGCTAATGCAGGAAATGAATTGAGTAAACAGAACCTGCCACCACGTCTGTTATGGGCTCGGCCACCTCGACCGTCAGTACGAACGCCCTATCCTGAGCTGCTCCTCTCTAATGCTGGGTAAAATGCTACTACTGGGTCAGAAGTGGCGAACCCCTCTGCTGAACAGCTGGTCCCACTGGAGCTCTAGCTGTAGGTGCTCTGTCCTGACCTTCCCGAGATAGACGAGTAGGATAATCTCTCAACTGGTGGTCGGACGCTCCACAGAATAGACAAACGCCCAACCTCTTTCTGCAGACCTCTCGGGTGTGCCTCGGCTTCCCACAAAAAGCATACTGTGGAATCTGCTTCTGCCTCTGCTGATGCTGTGCACGTACTGGTGCCTGGTGTTGCTGATACTGCTGCTGGTGGAACGGCTTCTGCTGAGTCTGATTGTAACACCCATTTTTCCAGATGAGGGTATTTTTGAAATTTTGTAATTATTATTATTATTTATTGATATTTATTTCATATTATGATTTTTGGTGATTTTTAATTATTTAAAAACTAGTTTAAGTCATGACTTATGATTTTGGTGTGCAGCTAGTGAAACCCTAGAGACTGCATGACCTAGAGCCTAACCATGTCATTAGGATGTTTTAATTATCATTTTTAGCCTAGGGGTATTTTGGTCATTTTGACTTATTTGAATTATTTGATGATTTATTGAATTGGTGAATTCTAGGTTGACTTGACTTGTTGAGACCTAGTGAACTAGCATAGAAGCTAACCCTAGCCATGGTGACCCTAGTCTAACTTAGGTTAACCTACTTTTAGTCATTAGGAACTAATTTTAGAGTGAGGAGATTTGGTTTAGTGAAATTTAAGTCATGGTTTATGGTTTCATGAAATGACTTATGGCTTGATGATTTATTTGATCATGACTTGGCCCATGGCCCATAACTAGAAGCCCTAACCCAAACCAAACCCTAAATGACCAGTCATAGGGATCCCCACCCTATATAAACACTTATTCTCTAGGGCTTGCCTCTTTCTTTATTCATTTTAACATTTGAAAAAGAAAGGTATTGTCCCTCTTCCAAAAATCCCCATAAATCCATTTTTATTCCTTTTTAATCCTAGTTTCTTGCATTAGAACCTAATACTCTCCTACTTTCTGATTTTGGGGTTTAATCCCAACTTTGGATCAATTTGGAGCTTTTGGCATCAAGAGGAAGAATCCCCCATTTGGAGCTTTTCCATGCAATTTGCACCTATAGGTAAAACCCTTTAAATTGATTTAAATTTCAGTTTTCTTTGCATGTAGGGCTAGATCTAGGAGTCTCCTAGGTGTTCCCGAAATTTGGGTGGATTTCGTGTTCGTTTGGTGTCCGTATCGGACACGTGTCGTAGTGTGGTGTAGGTGTTTGTTGAAATACCTCTATGGAGTGAATGTTATTATTTTTTCGAAACAAATTATATATTTGGGTAGCTCTTCATGTGTAGATTAAATATATTTATGACTGAGCACGTTTTTGTGGAAGATTCATGTCCAAAACGGACACGCACCTCGTGCACGACACTGCGCACAGGCACCGTGCTGTTCCCTGCTGCTCGACCCTGATTGCGGACACGACACGCAATGGTTTGACACCAAATTTTGTGGACAAGTTCCCCTAGTGAGTGACACGACACCTATAAAGTTTTGTAGGTTCTCGTTTTGTGTGTACGAAGTAAATCGACCCGCACTGTTTTCTTCACTGTTGTACACACGCACAAACACTCGACTGATACGCACTATTTTCTTGGACACGATACACATTGGACCCAATGCAGACACTTATACACCTAGCCCTACTATGGGCGAACCCACGTGCATGAGCACGAGACACGGGTCGCCCTGTGTCGTGTCCTATGACGACCCACACGCACGTACGAGGCTGCTGTGCTGTCTTTTTTAATACACTGAAAAATCGTGTTTAGACACGTTCGTGTCTACTTGAACGGACACGAATACCATGGTTGACACGCATAAGTATGCCACTTCACTTACCAACTAATATTTTGGATTATTATCATGATTTGGCTTTCGAATTTCATTTTCTTAGTGTTCACTGATACGGACAATTCCAGTTTTTCAATTCTGAACTTAATGTGTACTGAACTAATTTTTACTGATGTTTAATTGCCATATTGGATTCACTTACACATGTATAGTTTACTGTTAATGATAGTTTAAGTTTTGTGTTTGAGAAATAGATTTTTGATTGATTTTGGGATGTTCAACTGTCATTTTAAATCCCTGTTTTCCTGAGAAATTTTTGAATATTCATGTATATTAATCCAGTCCTCATACATTCATTGTTTACTCGATGCACACACACACATTATGATATGACACACAACACTGAGATGGTATGGTCGTTCACTCACTCATCCAAGGCACACACAGGACACTCACAACACTGCTAAACTGATACACAATTAACACACATACACACATTCATTTCACTCATGTGGCACTCACACACAGGAGATTGACACTGATTGTTGTAGACTGTTGTGGTTATTGAACTTTGATGTATGGGAGGGGCTTTGGAGAACAGAGTTAGAATGGGATCATTCCATACTGTTATACAAGGATGTACTAGCATTGGACGTAAGAGTAACCTGTGTGGTCAGTCTACATTCCCTTGAGTTCTGTACTCGTAGGCCTAGTAGCCTACAGCTGGGAACTTGATCCCCCCTCCACCTGTGTCATAGGCACTTGAGAGGGATTTCTAATCCCTGTAACAGCAAGTATTAGGATAGAGCATTATTTTTGAGTGTAGTGTGTTAGGGAGGTTAGAGAGAGGGAAAGGGAATAAGATTAGGGAAATCAAGGCAGTTCATAGGGTTAATGGTATGAGTATATATATCAGATAATATAGAGATGTGTCAGTTGTAGGTAAAAAGTAATTAGGATGCTTTAATTGCAGTCCCTAACTTCACATTGCATAGCCAAATGAGTTCAGTCCCATGTTTCTCCATAGTATCAGTCATTGACACTTGGTATAAGTTGAGAGAGTAGAGGAGGATATGGATTGGGTTATATAGGTAAAATAGATGCACTTAGACAAGGGGATTATATGTTTTTGTGTATATCCATATAGGTATATATGTTTGAGGTATTGCCTTAGCAATGATAGGCCACTGCACACTCTCATTGAATGAAAGGCTAGGAGTTGCAGGCATCATTTAGGGAGTTCCTTCCTTGTGGTGCATAGGAGGAGCAGGGCAGTATATCATGAGTGAAGGGCATGGGGCTCACATACATGTGAGTGTGGTGAGGATAAGGGTTTTAGCTTGAGAGATGATTGTGGATAGGTAAGGAAGTAGTGTATTCATGTGTAAGACTTGGGAGTGAGGTAGGATGGGGTATATGGATACTATACACTATGGGGTAGGTATATGGGTTTTGAGTATGCCTATGTTGTGTTATACAAGGGTTAGAGAGTTGGGTAGCAGTTAACAAGTGATATGCAAACATATATATTATAGAGATAATATAGAGGTTGGGATTCATACATATATATATTATAGGTATATATGTGATATATATGCATATGTTATATGTATGTGAGATAGGAGTGGCATGATATATAGTGGGTTATATGTTCTATACTCTATAGATGAACACGTAGGATGTATTATTTGTATATGAGAATTGGTGGTTAGATTCTAGGATTTGATTATGGTTTTGATACCACCCTTGAAACTAGCACTAATAGTCTCTTTGTAAAATAACCTAGAATAGGCCAAACAAATCAAGTTTGACCAATAGTGGACTATTTAACTAGGATAGACTTCATTGACCTAGTTTGACTAAAGTGTTGACCATGGTTGATCCAAGTTTGACTTAGATCTAATATGACCTAGAAAGAGCCTAGTTAACCTTGTTTCACTTGACTAGAGTTGACCAAAGTCAACATTGACCTAGACAGTTGACCCAGAGTTGACTAGAGTTGGACTTTGACCTAGATTGGCTTAAAAATCATGTAGTTTGCATTGTAGCTTTCAATTCTCTTGTATTTTACATATTATGACCCATATTACTCTGTTTAGGACATTGTGACTCTGGTGCAGGCATCTGATATTACACTACTCTTCTCAGAGTAGCAGGCGAGTACATTCTCTGATAGTTCTCTCATTTACTTGTCAATTACTGTACTGCAGTTCTAGTTAGTTGTATGCGATTCTCTGTTATAATATGTGTGGATATTTCTGGATTCATGTATACGACACACTTTTATTTTCTGGCCTCTATTACTGGTATCATCATCCCTGGCTTCTATTACTGGAATCACCTACTGGAATCATTTACTGGAATCATTTACTGGTATCATTATATTTTGGCTGGACTCATCTTGAATCATTGTGTCGGAATTCTGGATTCACTTGCTGGGAGGGGAAATACTAGAGTAAGACTTGTAGACATACCCCAATCTGGAATCTTCCAACTGGAATCTACTGGAATGATAGCCATCTCACACCTGGCCAGGTGTGTGATGTGCCGTATTACCTACAGCCGTTTACATGTCGAACTCGGTATTTTAAAATACACTGCTAGAGTATAGGCTGGACTCACCCTGAATCATTAATCACTATAATTGGAATCGTCCCTTACTGGATTTATCTTGTATTAGATTCATCCTGTACTGGACTTACATTGGAGTTACACTGGTCTACATTGCTGCCTGGACTTATACCATATTACCCTGGTTCAGCTAGTTCTATTTTTACACTCTTCATTGCTGTGATTCTTCTCTTGTTTAGTTATTTACTTTCTTTATACTTTATCTGTCTTTCTTACCATCACCTGAATATAAACTGCCATTTTTATCAATACAACTGTCTATAACTGTTTTATAGTTCTCTGTCATTTACTTGGGTTTTCTAGATGAGATGTGCTCGTTCATGTCCTGACTGGACCTGTTGTAAAGTTTACAGATGACTGCCCTGAGGACACATGCCTTACATGTTACAGACCAGGAGATGGCTTAGCTACCTATGGCCCCGACACTCAGAAGTGATCGGGAGTTTAGTTAGTCTGTCTTGTTTTAGTTTTCCTGTTTAGATCTAGAGTTGTATATAGAGATTTGAGACTTGAGATGTATTTGAGATTGTTGTCATTTTTATTAGTAGTTTTGTTGTCTTCAATTTCTTAGTTATATTCGGTGTTATCTTATCGTGCTTAGACTGTGATTGAGTTACACCATATCTTATAATTGTCCTCCGTTCGGAGTTGATCATGATGAGTACACTATATACTGCATGAGTTGATGGTTAGAGACTTAGAACAGTGTTCTACCGCCGACACTGCGGCGTAGGCTGGGCGCTGTTACGTACTCGTACCCTCACAGTGGGTGCGGGTCGTGACACGTTTTTAGTGGTGGTCCATGCAGGTCGAGAGTCGCATTAGTACGATATCGTGGTAGTACGGCGACTTAGTTGTACTGCTGCGAGCCTGCGATAGGATTGAGAGATAGGCTTTAACGGAGAGGTTACTCAATCACAGTTAGGACTACTTGAGAGATTCCTGGACGACCCTTGAGAATCTCATTATGAACTTCAAATTGAAAATCCTTTTCCTCTTGTTTTGAACCCTCTCTCCTTGATGTTTAAAGAATCTTAGACTATTAACTTCCTTCATCATTATCCTTACTTATAATTTGTCTATCTTATGTTGCTAATTTAGCACCAGTTTTGCAAGCTGATCTTTTCGAGCTTGATCATGACATATTTTATTGGGGGCCGGCACCCACTAACATATTTTCTAATCAGAATCGGTGCATGATGGTCTGATCAACCTATTACACTTTGGTTCGCTTTTCATATGTTATTCTATGTGGAGGGAGACATAGTTAAATTTGCCTTAGAGTCTCATCTACGACAGCTTTGGCAATTCTCTTTTAAATTATTTCCATCGCCTATGAACCACGTATTGTACTTAATAACATCGCCTTTGAACTCTTGTTTGTTTTGCCTTTCACATATTTCAGATAGAAAAGGCACTGTACTTGATAGGTCAACCCAAGGTATCATGTTTAGTTTCCCTATCCAAAGGAAGAAATTGCCTTATTTCTATATCCTTGTATTATCCTTTAAATTCTAATTCTTTGATCGTGACCAGTTGACCGGGTCATCCTCCGTGTCATCCAGTATTTGGGGTCATATTCAATTGAATTAATTCAATTGTGACATGGATACCAAATCTTGGATACTCGTGTTCAGACTTCAATGGTCTCGTTCTTCATCTTGCCCAACTTCAATATATTCTGAAATTGATCAACTTAGATCGTGCCGGGACTAAATCTTCTTTATATATTGTGTTATTGGATTTCAATGCAATTGACACTCGTGCCTTAAACTTTCGACTTGATCATCTTTGGAATGGTAATCCTTCATAATAAATTCCTAGTTGTCTTTACCAGTTTTATATAGGATGGTAGACTGTCCCTTTGCACCTCCTTTTGAGGGAGCTAGGCCACCTGTAGCTCAGCACTAGAGGGGTAGAGCTTTTGCGATGGCGGTCGAGGAGACCGACGCTGCAGGTGATGGGTTAGCAGGTTTGTCCTTCTCATTCTTCTTCCCACTTTCCTGTGTGATTCCATTAGTACCTGCGAGGACATTGTTTGGATTGCTAGATAGTGTAGCTACTCCGTTCGAGACTGTGAAATCACGACCAGTAGGATTGTGTTGCTTCGACTTTGATTTGCTGGGGGTTTGACCTAGTTGGGATACGATCATTTTAATTTCGAGGAAAAAAATTTTCTAAGGTGGGTAGGATTGTAACATCCAGTTTTCCAGATGAGGGTATTTTTGAAATTTTGTAATTATTATTATTATTTATTGATATTTATTTCATATTATAATTTTTGGTGATTTTTAATTATTTAAAAACTAGTTTAAGTCATGACTTGTGATTTTGGTGTGCAGCTAGTGAAACCCTAGAGACTGCATGACCTAGAGCCTAACCATGTCATTAGGATGTTTTAATTATCATTTTTAGCCTAGGGGTATTTTGGTCATTTTGACTTATTTGAATTATTTGATGATTTATTGAATTAGTGAATTCTAGGTTGACTTGACTTGTTGAGACCTAGTGAACTAGCCTAGAAGCTAACCCTAGCCATGGTGACCCTAGTCTAACTTAGGTTAACCTACTTTTAGTCATTAGGAACTAATTTTAGAGTGAGGGGATTTGGTTTAGTGAAATTTAAGTCATGGTTTATGGTTTCATGAAATGACTTATGGCTTGATGATTTATTTGATCATGACTTGGCCCATGGCCCATAACTAGAAGCCCTAACCCAAACCAAACCCTAAATGACCAGCCATAGGGATTCCTACCCTATATAAACACTTATTCTCTAGGGCTTGCCTCTTTCTTTATTTATTTTAACATTTGAAAAAGAAAGGTATTGTCCCTCTTCCAAAAATCCCCATAAATCCATTTTTATTCCTTTTTAATCCTAGTTTCTTGCATTAGAACCTAATACTCTCCTACTTTCTGATTTTGGGGTTTAATCCCAGCTTTGGGTCAATTTGGAGCTTTTGGCATCAAGAGGAAGAATCCTCCATTTGGAGCTTTTCTATGCAATTTGCACCTATAGGTAAAACCCTTTAAATTGATTTAAATTTCAGTTTTCTTTGCATATAGGGCTAGATCTAGGAGTCTCCTAGGTGTCCCCGAAATTTGGGTGGATTTCGTGTCCGTTTGGTGTCCGTATCGGACACGTGTCATAGTGTGGTGTAGGTGTTTGTTAAAATGCCTCTATGGAGTGAATGTTATTATTTTTTCGAAACAAATTATATATTTGAGTAGATCTTTATGTGTAGATTAAATATATTTATGATTGAGCACGTTTCTATGGGAGATTCGTGTCCAAAACGGATACGCACCTCGTGTATGACACTGCGCACAGGCACCGTGCTGTGCCCTGCTGCTCAACCCTGATTGCGGACACGACACGCAATAGTTTGACACCAAATTTTGTGGACACGTTCCCCTAGTGACTAAAACGACACCTGTAAAGTTTCGTAGGTTCTCGTTTTGTGTGTACGAAGTAAATCGACCCGCACTGTTTTCTTCACTATTGCACACACGCACAGACACTCGATTGATACGCACTGTTTTCTTGGACACGGCGCACATTGGACACAATGCAGACACTTACACACCTAGCCCTACTATGGGCAAACCCACGTGCATGAGCATGAGACACGGGTCGCCCTGTGTCTTGTCCTAGGGCGACCCACACGCACGTACGAGGCTGCTGTGCTGTCTTTTTCAATACCCTGAAAAATCGTGTTTAGACACGTTCGTGTCCACTTGCACGGACATGAACACCATGGTTGACACGCACAAGTATGACACTTCACTTACCAACTAATATTTTGGATTATTATCATGATTTGGCTTTCGAATTTCATTTTCTTAGTGTTCACTGATACGGGCAATTCCAGTTTTTCAATTCTGAACTTAATGTGCACTGAACTGATTTTTACTGATGTTTAATTGCCATATTGGATTCACTTACACATGTATAGTTTACTGTTAATGATAGTTTAAGTTTTGTGTTTGAGAAATAGATTTTTGATTGATTTTGGGATATTCGACTGTCATTTTAAAACCCTATTTTCCTGAGAAATTTTTGAATGTTCATGTATATTAATCCAGTCCTCATACATTCATTGTTTACTCGATGCTCACACACACATTATGATATGACACACAACACTGAGATGGTATGGTCGTTCACTCACTCACCCAAGGCACACAGGACACTCACAACACTGCTAAACTGATACACAATTAACACACACACACATTCATTTCACTCATGTGGCACTCACACACAGGAGATTGACAATGATTGTTGTAGACTGTTATGGTTATTGAACTTTGATGTATGGGAGGGGCTTTGGAGAACAGAGTTAGAATGGGATCATTCCATACTGTTATACAAGCATGTACTAGCATTGGACTTAAGAGTAACCTGTGCGGTCAGCCCACATTCCCTTGAGTTCTGTCCTCGTAGGCCTAGTAGCCTACAGCAGGGAACTTGACCCCCCCTCCCACCTGTGTCATAGGCACTTGAGAGGGATTTCTAATCCCTGTAACAGCAAGTATTAGGATAGAGCATTATTTTTGAGTGTAGTGTGTTAGTGAGGTTAGAGAGAGGGAAAGGGAATGAGATTAGGGAAATCAAGGCAGTTCATAGGGTTAATGGTATGAGTATATATATCAGATAGTATAGAGATGTGTCAGTTGTAGGTAAAAAGTTATTAGGATGCTTTAATTGCAGTCCCTAACCTCACATTGCATAGCCAAATGAGTTCAGTCCCATGTTTCTCCATAGTATCAGTCATTTACACTTGGTATAAGTTGAGAAAGTAGAGGAGGATATGGATTGGGTTATATAGGTAAAATAGATGCACTTAGATAAGGGGATTATATGTTTTTGTGTATATCCATATAGGTATATATGTGTGAGGCATTGCCTTAGCAATGATAGGCCACTGCACACTCTCTTTAAATGAAAGGCTAGGAGTTGCAGGCATCATTTAGGGAGTTCCTTCCTTGTGGTGCATAGGAGGAGCAGGACAGTATATCATGAGTGAAGGGCATGGGGCTCACATACATGTGAGTGTGGTGAGGATAAGGGTTTTAGCTTGAGAGATGATTGTGGATAGGTAAGGAAGTAGTGTATTCATGGGTAAGACTTGGAAGTGAGGTAGGATGGGGTATATGGATACTATACACTATGGGGTAGGTATATGGGTTTTGAGTATGCCTATGTTGTGTTATACAAGGGTTAGAGAGTTGGGTAGCAGTTGACAAGTGATATGCACACATATATATTATAGAGATAATATAGAGGTTGGGATTCATACATATATATATTGTAGGTATATATGTGATATATATGCATATGTTATATGTATGTGAGATAGGAGTGGCATGATATATAGTGGGTTATATGTACTATACTCTATAGATGATCATGTAGGATGTATTATTTGTATATGAGAATTGGTGGTTAGATTCTAGGATTTGATTATGGTTTTGATACCACCCTTGAAACTAGCACTAATAGTCTCTTAGCCAAATAACCTAGAATAGGCCAAACAAATCAAGTTTGACAATAGTGGACTATTTAACTAGGATAGACTTCATTGACCTAGTTTGACTAAAGTGTTGACCATGGTTGATCCAAGTATGACTTAGATCTAATATAACCTAGAAAGAGCCTAGTTAACCTTGTTTGACTTGACTAGAGTTGACCAAATTCAACATTGACCTAGACAATTGACCCAGAGTTGACTAGAGTTGGACTTTGACCTAGATTGGCTTAGAAATCATGTAGTTTGCATTGTAGCTTTCAATTCTCTTGTATTTTACATATCATGAGCCATATTACTCTGTTTAGGACATTGTGACACTGGTGCAGGCATCTGATATTACACTACTCTTCTCAGAGTAGCAGGCGAGTACATTCTCTGATAGTTCTCTTATTTACTTGTCAATTACTGTACTTCAATTCTAGTTAGTTGTATGTGATTCTCTGTTATAACACGTGTGGATATTTCTGTATTCATGTATACGACACACTTTTATTTTTTGGCCTCTATTACTGGTATCATCATCCCTGGCTTCTATTACTGGAATCACCTACTGGAATCATTTACTGGAATCATTTACTGGTATCATTATATTTTGGCTGGACTCATCTTGAATCATTGTGTCGGAATTCTGGATTCACTTGCTGGGAGGGAAAATACTAGAGTAAGACATGTAGACATACCCCAATCTGGAATCTTCTATCTGGAATCTACTGGAATGATAGCCATCTCACACCCGGCCAGGTGTGTGATGTACCGTATTACCTACAGCCGTTTACATGTCGAACTCGGTATTTTAAAACACATTGCTAGAGTATAGGCTGGACTCACCCTAGAATCATTGATCACTATAACTGGAATCGTCCTTTACTGGATTCATCTTGTATTAGATTCATCCTGTATTGGACTTACATTGGAGTTACACTGGTCTACATTGCTGCCTGGACTTATACCATATTACCCTGGTTCAGCTAGTTCTATTTTTACAGTCTTCATTGCTATGATTCTTCTATTGTTTAGTTATTTACTTTCCTTGTACTTTATCTGTCTTTCTTACCATCACCTGAATATAAACTGCCATTTTCATCAATACAACTGTCTATAACTGTTTTATAGTTCTCTGTCATTTACTTGGGTTTTCTAGATGAGATGTGCTCGTTCCTATCCTGACTGGACCTGTTGTAAATTTTACAGATGACTGCCCTGAGGACACATGCCCTACATGTTACAGACCAGGAGATGGCTTAGCTACCTATGGCCCCTACACTCAGGAGTGATCGGGAGTTTAGTTAGTCTGTCTTGTTTTAGTTTTCCTGTTTAGATCTGGAGTTGTATATAGAGATTTGAGACTTGAGATGTATTTGAGATTGTTGTTATTTTTATTAGTAGTTTTGTTGTCTTTAATTTCTTAGTTATATTCGGTGTTATATTATCGTGCTTAGACTGTGATTGAGTTACACCATATCTTATACTTGTCCTCCGTTCGGAGTTGATCATGATGAGTACACTATATACTGCATGAGTTGATGGTTAGTTAGAGACTTAGAACAGCGTTCTACCTCCGATACTGCAGCGTAGGCTGGGCGCTGTTACGTACTCGTACCCTCACAGTGGGTGCGGGTCGTGACACTGAGGTCGCTTGGCCGATCCTGTACTTGAACCAGCACCTATAGCATCACTACTCCTCTTGGGCCTGAGACCCAAGTCCTCCTATGTAATCTGAGCGTCCATCAGAATGTCCTCAAAAGTCACAGTACGACGCCCAGACGAGCGTGATCTGACGACGTGGTTCAGTCCCCTCCTGAACTTGCGGGCTATCTTTCCAGCATCCTGAACCATGCTCGGGGCAAACCGGCTCTGACGGAAGAACTCCGTCGCGTACTCGTCCATAGACATGTTCCCTTGCACAAGTCCCACAAACTGGCCTTCCAGTACACTAAGAGCCACATCAGGAAAGAATTTCTCCTTGAATAGCTTCTTGAAGTTCTTCCATGTCAAGCATGTCACTGTCACGCGAGGGTCTGTGCGGTACCAAGTTTGAGCAATATCAAAGAACTGACTTGCTGCAGCTGACAACCATAGTCCCTCCAGAAGCTGTACTAACCCTATTCTCCGCTCAACATCCTCTAGCCAATCATCGCCATACATGATCCCTTTTGTTGCCTTGAATTCTCGAGGAAACATCTTTTTGAAATCTATCACGGAGCCAGGTTTTGCCTGCTACTATTGTGGCTGCTGGGCTGGAGCACCCTGAGTCTGAACTGCAGTCACCTTCTCTACAGAGACGAGTGCTAACTGGTGCACATTCTCCATGCTCTGCCTCAAGATCTCTGTCTGCCACTGTGAAGCCTCAGCCTGTACTCGCTGCGCCTCCATCATCTACTGGAGGAGCGCGAACATCTGAGTAGTGTCAATCGGCAACGCAGGTGGAGGAGGAAGAGTATCCAGCAGAACGGGTACAGTCCTCGAGGCTTGTGGAGGAAGACCCCCCGGTACTGTTGCCGTTACCTCTGGAACGGCAGAAATAGTAGGGTCAATCTCCTGATCCCCAGCTCTCTCAGTCAGAAAAATAGGTTTCGACGGATCGGACCTCTCCGGTGCTGCACTGGATCTTGCTGCCTGAGCTCGAGTCACTGTCATCCTGGAGACAGATTCAAGCAAAGAAATCAATATGGCATATGATATGATATCATCAAGGAAGGACAATTTATTTCAAAATGCAAGAAGAGTTTGTCATGGAAATCAAAAGATTAGAGTTTTCCTAATATGTGATTGAGTAACTCTATCATAACCTAATACCTATATCCTAATAGCAGGCTCGTAATTAGCACTCTAAGTCATGCACCATTACAAAATTGCACTAGTTGTAACTCTGACCTGCATGGGCCACCACAAAAAATGTGTCACGACCCGTACCCTGTTTAGGGGCACAAGCACGTAGTTACGTCCAGCCTACGTCGCAGTATCGGTGGTAGAACGCTGTAAAGTTCATCTAGAATATATAGAATCTAAGACACAATAATATAACCTGTCATCTCCGTACGGAGGAGTATAATCACCACTCAATCACATAATCTAAGGAAGATAAGCACGATGATAAAGATAAGGATAAAGATGAGATAAATAGTCTAAAACAACGCTGAGCCGTAGTCACAAGTTCAAAAACCAAGACATAAAACAATATCCCAAAATAAATACTACAAGTCTCAAAGTATCAAACTGGAATGTAATCCAGACAAAAATCTAGGTAAACTAGGTCACTACTGACGGTGCGTCCTCTACGAGCACCGGGTCCATAGGCTGGTCCTGGTCGTAGGCTCCATCTATGACAAACCCGTAGTAGGTCGGGCAATCTGCATCTAAATCCTCTAAAAAACAATGGGGGTTATCCTGTCAGGATATGAGCAAGTACAAACACCAACAGCAGTTCCATGTGAATTGACAAATACTATAAGAGACAATTATAAGGAAATACAAGATGAAATGTCAAGACTAAAAGTAAAATAGTACAAGAGAACTGGATATCATGTCATGTGTGAGATATAAGATAAAACTGGAATATAAACAATTAAAAGTAATCTGAGATATGATGTAAACATAAAAATAAAGTGCCATGAGATATTAGAGCGTTATGTGATCGACTTGGGTCAAGATCAGGCTGTTCCATTTGACCGGCTATGCACAGGTAGTGTAATAGTGTAAGGATCAGGTCGACCAAAATGGAAAGCTATACAAAAGTAGTATAAGGTCAGGCTACACCCTACATGTGGTGAGGGTGGAGTTATGCACAAGTAATAAACAAGTAGGGGTATGATCACATAACCTCTAATAACTCTCCATCCCCGAGTAGTATAATGAATCCAGACATGACAGGTTATGACACGGGATTCGAAGAGTAGGGGGCCAGCCCACTTCCAAATCGATGTCTATACAAGTACATGAAACAATATCGAACAATATACTCATATACCAGGTAAACCGGAAATGACATCGCATGGCGAGATTCACGTATACTAGTCCGTGTATCCTCGTATCGAGAATCAAGTATAACACTACAACTGAATCGGATATAGTAGATATCAAAGCAATAAAAACTATCAGAGAATGTACTTACATGTTGTCCTGAGCTGAAAAAATCGAAACTACAACCCACTCAATGAGCCACAAACGATCAACTCGCACAACAGTCTCCTAATATTGTAACAAATATTACCAACGTTCTCAGAATGCTCAAAATAGCTAGAAACGCCTATCCATAAGTCCAATTTTGAACACAAGGGTAAAACGGTAATTTTGGATCAAAATGGTGTCCGTCGTTGGACCCACATTGCACCGAAAAATGTACCAAAACCTAGAGTCTCTAAATTTATCAAACTACATGTCTACAGGTCCGGTTTGACGAGACGAACCCAACCGTATGTCCAAAGTTAGATTCCGGTGGGCCGTGCACATATTCGCCCGTTAGATCAGGTCGCGGGCCCGCCAAAATAGGGTTCCGATCGACCTTCTCAGAATCATACCAAACTTGGCATACAGGACCAGAAAAATGATACGGTCATGTTGGCGTAAGTTTCGTCTCGATATGACGAGCGTGCACAAAATAATTGACAAATTTGCAAAAAGTCGATACAGTGAATTTTGACGGATACCCATCAAATTCGTCGCGCACACGCGACCAATTTGAATTTCGTCAAAGTCTACACATCCACGAAGTCGATACGCACCTTTTGATACTTTCGGTTCGCGATAACGTCGCCCGGATTGACGGGACGGACAGCGTATCGGGACATTTTTTCTAAAAATTTGTTTTTGAAAACAGTTTTTTCTCCAACTTCACCAACCAATAACTTTCTGTACAGTGCATAAAATTTAATTTTACAAAAAGGATTTTAAATCCCTATAGGTTGTCTACAAGTCTCTTTAAACCGATTTTGAAAACTCGCAACACGCTGGTCGCAAATCGGCCACAAAGTTGGAATTTTATGACAGTTTCTAACGTACAATTGTAGAAGCATGGAATTTCACAACCAGAAAGCCCATGCGCCAGACACTACATGCGCTAGAACTCAGACGAAGAACTTCACAGCAAGATCAATAAAGATAGACATTCGAAAGAAGACTTTTTAAAGATTACAGAAGTCTATTACATGTCTAAGAAAAGGTTGTACAAAGGAGAATTTCTACAAAGAAAAGATCCTAAGTCTACAGCCAGCGGCTACCACGCGCCTCCAGATAAGCGCAGCAGCCACCATGCGCCATCAGTCAGGCGCAGCAGATGTCATGCACCTCCAGCCAGGCGCATCCTACCATCTCTTCAGCAGCTCAGTTATGTGCATCCAGCTCAGTTATGTGCATCCCTTCAGCAGCTCAGTTATGAGCAACTCTTCCAACCAGGATCACCTGGCCGAGCAGAGCCCAGTTATGTGCCGCTCTTCCAGCCAGGCTCACCTGATAAGTGCTTCGCCAAGCAAAGCATTTAACCCTCTGGCTGGAACCAAGGAAGAGAAGAGCACCGCAAATGCTGTGGCCAGGGAAGGCTTCGAAAGAGCCTCCAAAGGCGAAGGAAGACCGTGATCGAAATCGCGGCTAAAGGAGCAGCTTTCAATACAACCAAAGTGGGCAAACCCCACTTTGAAGGAAGATAGAGCCTAGCACCGCCATTCCGATCTACGGCTCTTCCGGAATAACGGAGACAAGGCCCGAGCATCCCTATCTTTGGATGCAACAGGCACCTTCCGCCTGCCTCGGAAGCCCTCGACTCCGTCTTTTGGATGTAACAGTCACCTTCAAGTGCATCGAAGACAACACAGCGTCTCATCTTCACCCTCGGGAGCACTTCGTCAACAGAATGCACCCGCATGTTCAAGTTCATGTTAGAAGTACGTGAGGGAATGAGAAGCAAATCTTCTCTCCATGCCACTATTTATAGGCCGGGCAGATCAAACCCACGCACCAAGTGGATGGCCCTCCGAATTCCGTGCAATGAATTTACATTAAATGGATGAACCGGATGCCTCGAATTCAGCCAAACGGCTATTTATAGCACTCGAAGAGCGAGACAGCCGTATCATTAAAAGATATGTCCGATGCGCCAGCCAGACAGCGCATCATACGGACGCGCCCTTCGGCATCAGGTGCATCACACAGACGCGCCCTACAGTACTCGGTGCATTACAGAGGGTGCGCCCCCACACATCTCTATACCGAGTGGAACGCCAACCGACGCGCCCACTCAGCTATCCATCGAACGTCACCAACATTAAATGCTGAACTGACAGAGTTGGCAGCACGCCTCCTAAAGTCTGAACAGTTCAGAAAATGAAGCGTCGACAACGTCAGCATCATCATGACTTTATTTCGACGGCTACTGCCACGTGGCCACTCCACCATCAGCATGCGCCTCTACGGCCATGCGTCCAAATCAGCATGCGCCTCAAAAGCCATGCGCCTCAGACTGCTCTCTGATCCCGAAAGACAGAAGGAAAGTCGCCTGCATGCGCCTCAAAAGCCATGCGCCCCAAATGGTTTGTAACTCCTAAAGGTTATGAGCCGCAGCCTCCTCCTACGCCCAATCCAAGGCACAGCACACCAGATCACTCCTCTCCACCAAATCCGAGATCTTCAAACCATGAGTCGATGACACGTGTCCTTTGACTCAACTCATCCAAGATTTCAGCAACGGAAAGATCTTCTCTCTGCTACGTGCCGGCTCACAACAGCAGTATGAAGAGTTCTCCCCCTCGATCAGGACGCAGCATCCATGCGCCTCCATCAGCAACCTCCACGTGGCGTCCCCACACCGGCGCATCCTACATGCGCGCATGAGCAGCCAGCCTGCAAAACTATAAATAGAAGGATCATCTCCTTCACACGGAGACAAGACTCACAACACAGAGAGAATCCACAACAGAGAATCACCGGAGAGGCAGTTCTAGACACTCAACGTCTTCCTCCTCTCAGCAAGCTCCAGCACCCAGAGCAATCAACACCTTCAGAGAACCGATAACCGTCGTCAGCCGGTCAACGGAGTCAACGCATTACCACTCGCTCCATTGGCACTAAGGACCCAGCTTAAACAAAAGTGTACTCCTAGGACTACATCTAAGTCCTATATTGTATCACTGTTCTGTTTGTATTAAAATTTCAATCAAAATAATTTTAATGGCAAACAAGCTGGCGACTCTGCTGGGAACTTCTTTTTCCTCTACAGAGAAAGTCGTGTCACAGGCCGACGACGTGAAGGTGGGCTCCTCCCACAAGACGCTGGTAGTGCGCCTCAATCAACAGGCGTACGAGGAGTTCATTTCTGAAGGAAGTGCGAGTCCTTCGAAGCGGCTGTCGAAGCCGAAGAAGACCCGCGCAGTCTGGGTGCGCAAAGTCGATGCCTCGGGCACCACCGTTGAAGGGGATGCGCCCGTCCAGCCTTCCCTTCCTGCTGACGTCCTCAGCAGTCAAGGTGCGCCCGCTGATGCAGCGCATCTCTCGGGGAAGCGTGCGGCTGACCACGTTCCCCAGCCATCTTCCTCTCAGGCGAGGAAGATACGTCGACGGAGCAGGGGCGCAGCCAATGCACCGCGCATCACTTCTGATGCGCCACAAAGAGCCTCTGTCTTTGACAGACTCACTCGCTGTAATGGCGAGGAGAATTTGGATGCTGAGTACTATGCGTCCCAGCGGGCTGGTACGAAGAAATCCAAGGCGGCACGGGCCATGCGCCACAAACGTGCTATGCCAGCAGCCGGCCAGAGGCACGTGCTTACAATCACGCGCGCTGCCGATGGCAAGCTGTACAAGGTTGACTCAAGTGCTTCTGCACCGACAACGAGTCGACCTTCAAAGTCCTCATCTCGCTTGGGTGCATTCACTGCATGCACAACCAAGCCGAGAGAGGCAAACTCAGTGGTCTTGAACTCCCGCACCTCCTCTGGTTGTGCGTTTGAGGTCCGTTCAAGTCACTTCAAATGCTGTGGTTCCCCCACTACTGATTGTGATGCCTGCTTGGTATTAGATCAGGGGGCGCAGCACTCACCCGACCACCCCGGCGCTTGGCCCTGCCATGTGCCTGAGAGGGGTGTGAGGGTAGCACTCTCCTCCAACGACCTGCGCAACGTGATCACTCACAAGCGCCGGTCAGGAGAGTTGACCAACAAGCACGATGTGCCTCTCACGGGGCACACTTGTGCAGTGGTCACCATCAACTGCTGTTGCAAGACGGCAGTACCGCCAAAGCAGTCGGTCTTCCAACGGCTACAATCATCGACACCCCTCCGACATCGCCTTGGGACGAAGGTGTCAGCAGAAGAGGAGCTAAAGGTTGCTTCATGCAACGTGATCTCCAACTCCTCATCTGTCCGGAAGACGACTGCCAATTCCTCGTCTTCATCCAAAAGCCAGCCGAGGAAAACCAAGGCAGCTGTCTCGACCTCTGGAGTGTTCGAAGGCACTCGGTCGAGGAAAAAGTTCTTGGAGGAAGCTGGGGGTAGCCAGACCCTTGTCGAGCCTCCTTCCGAAGACGAAGATGTCCAAAGCACAGCTACGGCGGATCTTCATCAAGGCGAAGATGGCCTCCCTGAAGCCCCTCAAAATGACGATGTCCTCCAGGACATCGCCGGGGGTAGTGCTGAAAACGAAGAGGCCCTTCAAGACAGAGCTGAGGGCAGTCAGGCCCTTGCAGATGCGCCTGTCGAAGACGAACTCCAGAATGTGGTTGGGGGTGGCCAAACACTAGGAGAAGTGACTCCCCCACATGAGAGCGAGGCTGAGAGCGAAGCCTCAACTAATCCATCCACTTCCGGCCGTGTCATGACAGTATACATGACCGGGGGTGATCTTGAGACTGATGCGCCACCACAGGACATTGTCCAGCGCATAGACTCGCTAGAGGGAGGACTCAAAACCCTCTCTGCCTCAATGCAAGCACTGACCCAAGCAGTGTTTGAGATACGGTCGGCCTTGATCAGGACACCTTCAAATGGTCCCGACCCAGGAGCCAATGGAGAGTCGAGTGTGCCCCTCCAACGGATACCCTCAGACACAGAAGCACCCCGGACGTCGGAGCCCTCAAACGCTCCACTCCAGGTGGTACCTCCTTTCCCGACTCCTAGCTCCACGGAGGACGTGGTCGAAATGATCAAAGATCTGCGGGAGCGCTTCGAGTCCAAGAACAGGCAAGAGGAGCGCCAGAAGATGGGCATTCCCCAGCCTTATCCCCTTGAGTAGAACAAGGTGGTTTATCCCCCAAAGTATAAACCACAAACACTCATGCCGTATAACGGAAAGGACTCTCCATGACGGTACCTGACGTACTTTCAGTCGCAGACAGGGCATCTTCTGAAAGAGGACGCGCTCCTCACCAGCATCTTTGTTGGGGCCCTGAAAGGGGTGACGTATGACTGGTACTGCAGCCTCCCCGATAATTCCATATCGTCCTTCGACGACCTGACACGCCTCTTCCTCGACCGCTTCTACGACGGTGGGAAGGACATGACGATGGCGTCTCTCATTGAGATACGCCAGAAGGACAAGGAAACGGTTCGGGCATTCATCGAATGCTTCCGTCAGGCCTGCTTCAGGCTACCTCCAGGCATGCCAGAGCATGCGCTTCTCTCCGCTTGCAGTATGAACATGCTGCCTGCAGTAAAGCTCTGGCTTAACTCTACTCTCCCTCCCGACTGGAGCTTCCTAATCATCGAAGCTGAAGCTGCAGAGAAGAAGGCGGCCAATGCACGTCTTCTGGGTGTTAGCTTCCCCGTCTTTGACGATAAGGGGAAAAAGTCCGCAATCAACAACTCCGGACGAGAAACAAAGGGGAAACAGGCATTGACTGTTAATGCCTCGAAGGGCGCTGCGCCTACTCAAAAGCCTCCATG